>VSDK01025600.1:139425-185233 GCA_009767595.1 Symbiodinium kawagutii | reverse complement strand
TGCACAACTTTGTTGATGCTGTGATGTGATTTAGGAATGTTTCTACAACCTGCTCGCCACATCATGTTTTTCCTTTGTATTTGCTTTACACATGTACCATCATGTACCATCATCATCTATTTGCACATTTACTATACATTGTCGACCTTTGCACGTCTCGCATATCTACCACACTGACACTATTTTGTTCTGTCACCAGGAGCCTTCTTGCTCGCCTGCATTGTCAAGGTGCAGCTGCATGTGTTGAGACAACAGGTGGGGCATGGTCACAACAACAATGGGCTCCACGCAGCCATTAAAACATTAAACCGACTGACCGACTGGTTGTTATAGGGATATCATTCGACATGATAGGATGGACGATGGACTTTGGAAGCTCTTGTGGAAACTTGTGCGCAGAGTGAGATGAGACTGGTTTTGATCGGGTTTGTTCACAAACGGGGGGGCACCTGTGCCTTGAACCAGGGAAACATCAATTGCGGTACACATCCGGCAAGAATGGACAACCATGGACAATCCCAATCAATCATCGCAATGATCCGCAGTCGAGTTCACCATTTCAGAACCATTTCATGTTTGCACACTACGGAATTCCTCCTACCTGTGAGATGGCCCAACCCAACAAACCATGGCATGTTTCCCCCCTTTCTCCAGGCCCATTTCAACAGTCCCGAGAGAAGCGAACACAGTCTCGGAAGAGGCCGGATCACCAAGACCTGAATTTGCGCCACAGCCTATTTTCTTTTGAAAATGCCGGTTTCACACCTAAAAATGATGCCGGTTTCATTGTTGGTAAACTCGACGATTCACGGATACTATATGATCTACGATGATGGTATTTTTCATGATGCTAGCTTTGTGATGAGAGGACTCTCCATGAACAGCAGGTATTATCCGAGTCTTACTCTAAACCCCGATCGGTTTTGGGGAAGAAGCCAAAAGATCTGGGTTCGTACGCCATTTCTAGATAGTAAATAGAGATATGGAAATGGCAGGGGGTCAAAATCCTCTATCCCTAGTGAACATCCCCGATATGACCTAAACTAATCTTTGTTGGGATGTTCACCTACCCATTTCTTGGCTGGTTGGTTATAACCAATAGCCATAATATGGTTCAAGATTGTAGAGCCCCAAACCGATTGGTTCCCTACTGAAACGGATCAAGTGTGGCGCTTTGGCACCACATTTTTGAGCCGTGGGGATAGAATCATAGAATCAGCCATATATGTACATACAGTATATTGCGGAGAAAAAGTATCAAGTGCTAGAGATGTTCAGGGCATGTAGATAGATTGTTCGGGACGCAGGAGTCGTTTTTTAATGAAGTGTGAAGAGAAAAATTAAAATATGATTTACCCACTGCTGGTGTGCAGACAAGTTAAAATGAAAAATCACTTGATAAAATGATTGGGATGGACGTCAGCCGAGGTAGTGACTTGGACAGACATTTGGGGTTCCAAGTTCGAAGGTTTCAACAACCAGAAATGGCAGCGGTGCTTTTGCATGGAATTTCCTGCCAGTGTAGAATCAAAGAATATCCGCCATTCTCATTGAGCAAATTTCACTCATATTTCATCGTTGGTTGGTGCAGCAAACCATTAGTGAGTGCTAAAACCCATCATCATGCACACTCAACGGGATACCAATCATGGTAATGCAGTGTATCCAACTCAATATAGAGTATATCCAATATATACATGTACATACATATGGACAAATCAACCAACAGGTATGTATGACTCATCATTGATTGGTACCCACCAATGTGAACAGCCCTTCGAATGATTCGACAGCAGCCACCAGGAACTCTCAGGAAACTGGTGTCAGGTTCAGCGGCACAGTGTGGGTCCTCAGAAATGCGTGAGAGCAGCGTCCAGCCTGGTTGATTAGCTGAGCAATGAGGGGTAACAGTACTGGTTGGAGTGGCTAATAAGCAGCAATGTTGGTGGTTGACAATGGCTAGTAAGCAACCCTGTTGGTTATTAAGGGTCCGTGCTGGCAAGTGGCTGACGAAATGGCTCTGTGGTTTGTGGTTGGTACATGCATTTGTTCTGTTTGGGTTGCAGTGCAACCCACAATACTTCAATAGGTGTAAGGGACATGCTCAGGCATGGTTATCGGCCCGAAAAAAAACGTGGGCCGGCATCCCAACAAAAACTATTGAACCAAATCGGGTTTCTCATGATGTTCTCATCTTGATACCATGATATCATATATTGGGATAGTTGCCAAGGGCGTCCCTTGTCCGTCCTGTGACGTTGGGTTTGTTTGGTATGGTTCCAGCATGTTTCAGGGACCGGAATCAAGACTGACGGTGACCCACAGTTTTCATCGTTGGCATAGCCTTCAAAGAGAAGGCGAGACAGGGCTGGAGGTACAAGGAAACGAAAGAGGCCATAGTTTGATTTGGCTGTGGAACAATATTAAACAACCAATAATTGGGGATAATGACCAACCAATAATAAGGAAAACAATGGTTAATAGTAGGGGAACCAGGGATACGGGGTTTTGACTCACAGCCATTTGGGAATGTCCAGAAACCATGCTACTCTGCAACCCCAAAGTTTGGGAGGGTGCTACCATTTATGCACACCCACCCGGCAGTGGCTTGTAGCGGAAACTTTTCAGGTCAGGAAGTGCTTGGGGGTTCCTCCATTACCCCATGGCTAGAGTTGATATTTTACCGATTCTTGTGGGTCATCGTAATACGGCCACGTGGCATTATGCCCAGCACTTCCTGATGGGGTCATGAAATTCACTACCCATGAGTTGTGTATGGCTATACCCATGAAGTCGACATCATGAACTTATGAAAGTCATGGTTTGTTGTCTGGTGCCATGACTGCGGCAAGCCGCCGCTGGCTGCGATACTGAGGTGAGCATCCAAAGAGAAGCGCAGTGGCTGAGCCTCCAAAGCAGACACCGGAGGAGACCAGGCTGGCCTTGCCCGTGTGGGGATGGCCACTTGGCAACGGAAGAAAATATCAGCGCCACGTCACTGTTTTAGAAAAGCGATGGTATTTTTAAAGTTTATTTATGTATATCATAGTGACAGTGCAACAGATATTAGTATACAATAGTATACATGTTTAACGTAAATGGTTCAATCTATACCCACGTCGAAGGGGATTGTCAAAGCCGAGGTGGTGGCCAGTATCCATAGACACATTCGGGTGAGAAAACAACGGATTTAGTGAGCTATGATCTGGTGTTCAATCCAGTCCTGGTACTGGCACGGAAACTGGTTGAGTTGACGATGGCGGTCATCACAACCAAAAGTCGGCATGAAACCAAGACACAACGCACAACAGCCGTGACTCATGAAAATCATGTGCAGCTCAAACAATTGGACATGACATGACATGACCATTCTGAAATTTGTTGCAAAATCCCCTTAATGACCACCTCTTGTCATGTGGACTACCATCCCCTTATTCGATCCCTTGTTGGTCATGGACGCTCCCATTTCCTGTGGACTGCATGCTGGACGCTTTTCAGCATCCCAACAGAGGCCGCAGAAGAGATCAGGGGAAAAGCAGGTCAGACGGGGGACATTTGGGGGAACTGACCACTGGTGGGAAGCGAAATCTCGCTGGAAGACCCGTGCCATCTGTGGTTGTTAGGCACCTTGTGAGGGTTGAACGCAAAAAGAATTTCTTGATTCCTTTTCAGGGTTCGCGAAGAACATGGCAATATACTGGTGAGTTTGTTTCAAGTTTCATAGCAAGCCTCGTGTTTGGCTGGCAATTGACTCGAAACATAGCCCAAGAATGGGATACAATTCAGAAAGTTTTGTCAAAAGGCTGTTTCGAGATGAAATCATCTTTGCGACAACCATCCGTTTTGCACATGTTTCTCGACATCTCTATGTCCAAAAGTCAATGTGATCAATGTGGGTTCAAATCAAGGCCCAGATCGCACTCCCAATTGTGAATCGTTGGTCATAAGAAGACCATTCTGGAGGAATGACACGCGGATCCTTAGCTGATGTTTTTGATGATTCATTGACATTTAGACTTAGATAATCATGTACAAGTGACAAGCAACTCAACACGACATGTTATGGTGTTTGTCCGTGTTTACATGTTTGGGGAATCAGTAAGATACCAAGATATACCAAGTGAGGTAGGTACGGTACCTTGCGTGGTGGTTGTGGTCATACAATCAACTGACAACACATTCTGTGATTTTGGCTGTGAAAGAGGCCTAGGTGCAGTATCGATTTGGAAGACAGCTCACACCAAGTCGACCTCTACGATTGGAAGGATCAGGGTCCTTGTCAGTACCGTTGATTATCACATTCAAATCATCGGAGCTATTGGTGCTGATGACTTCTATCGCGCCGCTGGTAAATCATTGCAGAGGGCTGTGAAGCCACACGGGAATCTCGTTTGACCAACCACTACGATGCGGCGCAATTGGTTTAACGGTTCACCATAGGATTACCGCTGCGATTTGCCACACTATGATTCAAGTCTCAACCTGGTAAGAATTGTACTTGAGGATCGCACTGGCTTAAGGTGTTCCTCACTCAATTTTTTGAGTCATCAGGCACTTCCAGACATGCCTTGTTGGCTGGCTAAAGCTGAGGGATTGCAATGCTTGATATTTGGAGAGCAGTCATATGCCTGCCGTGAATCCCAGCTGCATATGATTCTGGGTGAGGCATGTAGGACTGAAATGCCAAGAATCCATAGCTAAACAAGGGAACCCACGAACCATCCAGAACCAAACTTCGTATAGTGGAGCGCCGAGACTGCCCAAGACTGATCTCTATTATATACAAATGCGAGCCAACAACCCTGATGATTGAGGATGGTTGATGTTGATGGTTGTTTGCACCAGGAAAGTTATAACATGAAGTAAATTTGGAACGATATATGGCAGTGCCTCAAAACCTTGTACACCTGGTTCCCATATCATTAACCAGCTCATTGACCCTATGAAATTCTTGATGATTATCCCCGAATTATCCCCCATGGAATTGGTTGTTTAACTGGTTGACCCAGGCCGCCATATGCTGATGATTGCTGATGATGGTTGATATACCGCAACGCCCCCCATTGGTTGGTTGAGGTAAAGCACAATTTCTGCCAGGATCGCCCGCCGAGGTGGGAGCTCGGCAGCCAACGTTGGGTAAGATTTGCCAAGGTTGATAGCCATGGTTGATGCTGGGTTAGCTATGAATGATGAATCACCACAAGAATAGCGAAGAATTGTTATATCATCATGGTTGATTCATGGCTGGCTAGTGGTTCATGAACGGGTGATAAATGGGTCATGAAGCTGACTTAGTGGTCCACAAAGGGGGATAACAGCAGCAAGAATCGCAATTTCACAAACCAGATAGGCTTATACGGGTATCCACAGTCAGACCCCCAACCATGCCCAAGTTTTACTCATTTGATAGGGGAGTCATTATTTGTGGTGGTAATTATGTCCTTATAGATCCATAGGCTAGGGTGTTATCGTTATGAGAGCAAGCGTCAACTTTTTCATCATTCTGGGCTAACAGAACTGGATAATTTGATTGGACAACGATCATCTCCAGAATGAAATTGTTTAGCAAGTTGGTGGGTATTATAATCCAGTGGGACGACCCTGGACTTTCTGCCATGGCTCAGTGTACTCACAGAATCCAGTAGCAAGTCAGATGGTGCTGGAGGATGCTGATACTTTGACTGTGCTGGTGGTGCGTGCCCAATTTCGTGAAACTTCACACGATTCGCATCGGTTGGAAAAAAGGTAACGCTTCAAGCAAGACACGAAGCTGCGGGTCCACAGACTTTCAAACACTCAACATATTCAGCAAAACCAATAAGGGGTTTTCATCGTTGGGATTTAGATTTGATAGGTTTTAGGTTTTTAAGGATTTTTTGGCAATACTAAAATCAATTTAAAAGACTGAGATTAATTGAGCAACATTGAGCAACATTGAGCAACATTGAGCTGAGATTGAGCGCCATTGAGCACCATTGAGCACCATTGAGCACCATTGAGCACCACTGAGCACAAGTGAGCACAAGTGAGCACAATTGAGCACAATTGAGCACAATTGAGCACAATTGAGGAAAATTGAGCAAAATTGAGCTGAGGAGTTTTTATCATTTTAATGAATAGTGAGCACAATTGAGCACAATTGAGCAACATTGAGCAAAATTGAGCACAATTGAGCACAATTGAGCACCATTGAGCAAAATTGAGCACAATTGAGCACAATTGAGCACCATTGAGCACAATTGAGCACAATTGAGCACAATTGAGCAGGATTGCGCTCACTGGGTGATTCCTGTTTCTACTAACTGGGTGATTCATTGTGCTCAGTGTTGCTCAAAGTTGCTCAAAGTTGCTCAGCCAAGCCATTTTAAGGCTTGGCTGAGACAAATTGAGATTAGAGTCTTAATTTAAAAAAACCTATCAAATCTAAAACCCAACAGGGAAAGTTCGAAAATTCGCTTGCTGACATATGACCCCGGTACGCCAAGCATCCAGTAGGTGAGCATTCGAGGGGACCAACAATCCGCAAGAACACTCAACACTCACGTGGAGTCATATGGGTTTGTCATGCTTTGTCCTTGTCGCCATGGTGGTGCCCTGGTAACCATCCAGGTAGCCACTGGAGACACCATGGCTCTCGGTGGTCATGGCTGCAATCCCACCTGCCAACACTGTGGCAATGCTACGGATCACAGGCAGCTCGAGCAAAGCCAAGGGCGAGCTGTGCCCAAAGGTGCAGCCGGGGAATGGGTAGCCAATGGGGTCCTATGGGGATGATGAAATCACCTGGGTTAGTGATGCTTATGACATGGTGTTATATGTCATGACCATGGTTAGGAGTGATGATTGCCATGGTCAGCAGTGGTTAGTGAATGTTAGTGAATTGTTATTAAAAGTTAGTTACTATATCAAATGGTTCGTAATTGTTCGACATGCTTGATGAATGGACAGTCGCTGTCTACTTGATGGCTGTTGGTTCATGGTGGTCATTGCCATTGCCAACGGTGGTGACTACAATGTGGTTATTTCATGATGAGTCGTAGTGAGTGGGTATGGCTATGATAATGTTGCAAATGGCTACTGTGGATTCATAGTTGTCCTTACAAAGGAGTAGAACATATGGTCAACCACCACTTACCTGTTCTAAATGTTCATCAATGCTGTGCCCGTCAAAGTTGGTGGCTTCTCAAACAAATCAAGTTGGAGCGCTTTGTTGGCTACGATCGTTTTGTGGAGGATCCACGTCTAAGGGTTTTCAAATTGAAGGATCGCGATTCCCGCGAGATTCAACGAAATCTGCGGAATGGGAACTGGACCCAGCTGGAAACTTCAGCCAGGGTCTTATTTGCGACAGGGGTTCATCCAGTGGCTGAAATTATGATAAGTGGATATCACGTCACATTAACTAGTTCGGAAAACGTCCCATGTTGTTTACAATGGGGCCTAGGATGTCAACACCGGAGGGGAAGTGGTATGTTGGATACTTCGACAGGTACATGGTCAGCAGTCAAAGCTGATGCTAATCCTTTATTTCCTTCAACGATCATGCTCTTTGGTTCTACAGGTAGATACGTAGATCATGATAGATAGAATTATTCTAGAACTTGGCCACTGGATGATTTTAGCTGATTTGTCCCACGATTACGTTGTTGGCATTGGCCAACCGGTAGAGTTGGTGAATCTTCCGATTGCATTCCAGCCCAAGTCGTTGCGCATAGCAATGGCCACCAACAACAAACACAAGCGAAACACCAAACCACAACAGCAGCCAGAGCAGTAACAAGAACAACAAAGACGAACAAAAACCAGCAACAAACAAGAAACAAGAAACAGCAGACAACAAGCAACCGAAAAGAGACATCAATAGACAAGAGTAGCAGCAACAACAACTAACAGATTTCTTTCTTTCAAGTTCTTTAGACACCACAGCCATGACAACCGCCGCCACCATCACCACCGGCCGCACCACCACCACCGCCAGCAACCGCTCCATCATCCACTAACACCATTTTCCTTCACCACAGTGACCGATTCAAACTGTTGAAATGCTCAGGCGCGCCAGCCTATGCCCCTCCTCCACCGAGTGTTCGAGCACATTGTTTGGAGGATGTCTCTGAGGCCACTCGTGGGTGAGGCTTGATTATCTGAGGACAATGAATCAATGCCACTCCGAAGTATGTACTTTTGCATCATAAAACATAAAACAAGATTTTTTTGTACTCTCTTGTTGTAATATGTTTGAACTTATTCTTAGAATTAAACAATATCGAATAATCTCAAACAATATCATCATCTTTAGAAAGTCGAAGAAACGTTTCCTTTCGAATACATGGATTGACACATGGATGTTTTCCACGCCCGAAACTCTCTCTCAGGTGCCGAGTCTCTCTGGAAGTATGAAGATCAGTGCCCCTCCTGTAGTGGCACCGTTGCAGGGATGCCTGGAGAAACAGAATGAAACAGAACCAGGACTGACGTGAGGGCTCCTAAGCACCACAAAGCACCACAAGGGTGGCAGCATGTCACAGCTGTTGTTGCTCAGGGTTGCTAGGGAACCGTTGCGTGTTTGGAAGTATGGGAAAACTCGATGTTTTTTTCTTGGTGGTTGGTGCCTGGAAAAGTGGACCCGAAATTGGGTAGCTGTGAAATGCTGTGAATACCGGCGCATATTGAAGTCAACTCTGGCGTGTGGATGGTTGCAGGGTTAGCCTGCCGGCGCTGGTCTCCTTGTTTAGTAACTGTCAACCATCATCAGAGCTCTAGTGACAATGGTGACACAAAATAAGTTCTACGATTCATAGCTATTAGTTAAAAATAGGGTTTGATTATCCATTGGTATTCATGTAATTTATATTTACCCAGCTATTTCATAGTGATTCATCATTGGTGTAAAATCGTTCACGATACTGGAGTAGCCGTTTATGGCCTATGATGATTGATTAGGGTCGAAATTTTGTCTGAGATGAGATGGTAAATGGTAGGAACCTGCATTGACTGTGATTGACCACTCATTACTAAATATGATGAGTAGCCAGCTAAATTCATCCAATTCAGCATCGCTATTCACCATCATAATTCACAGCTTAGTGATGTGGTGGTTTCACCCCCTTTCTCTTTCTTCTCAAGGCTGGAAACCAGCAATGTCGTGGGGAATATCGAGGCGCGGTGGAAGAAACGGTTGGTATGTCAGATATGGTGTAGCCTCAAAAATGGTTGGGGAACTTGCTTGTTATTGATATTTGTTGATGGTCATTGATGATTCATGGCCCTTGAATTGGCCAGATCATTTTGGAATCTTTGGGGGACAAACTACCTTTTTTTGGGGCACCAGCAAATAGAAGGAAAGGCCGCCCTTTCCGCCAATAGATTACAACCTACAGAGTGCGAATGTGCAAATCTGATTCATCGTCCTTCACAATTTCCCACTTGCCTCTCTTTCCACTCTGCCACTCTCTTTATGGAGCCACCTTGTTTTTATCCTTGATCACCAAATTTGCCTTCCAGTTCGGTCACCTCATCTTTCTTCTCCATCCGATACAGTACTCCTCACGTTTCCCCTGCCTGTACCCTTACCGGGCATCAGGAACATTCAACACGGACCATCAAATTGAGCAAGAATGAACACCATCTACCATCAACGGGCATCAATCATCATGAGTCATCATCAACCATCACGAACCATCGGCGGCCACCAGTAATCTCAGCCATCATCAACAATCTATCAACAATCAAGAATCATCCCACAATCTGAAAACCAGTGAATCTGAGCCATCATCCATCAATAGCATTAAATCCATGCTTGGCTCCTAGTTGGATGGATGATCATGGTTGATGATGGATGATTGAGGTGGCTGAGATTAGTTAGACGGATCCAACCAGAATCATCACGGACCAGTAAAACCTGATGATTAAACCATGTTGACCATGTCAAAAAACATTAAATCCATCAAAAACTATCAAAAAACCATTAGATCATCCATCAAAAACCATTAGATCATCCATCAAAAACCATTAGATCATCCAGAAAAAGCCATAAGATTCGTCAATAATGATGAACCTGAACCATTATAGCCATCCAAAACCATGAAAATTCACAAACCGTGAACTCCTTTGACATTGCTCCCACTGCCCAGGAGAGAGCTACAAGGCCTCCTCCGCCAGATGTTCCACCACCACCATGTCCAGGCGACCGTTGTGCGGAGTTGGGCCGTTCCCTTGGCAGGATTTTCCACGCCAAGGCTGGTTAAGCAACCACCAAGGGCCATGGTAGTTGAGCCATGGTTGGGCCATTTTACCGGGTCAAAATGATCCAATTGGGTGGCACACCATGATAAATGAACCAAAAAATGGCAGGCTTGATATTGATGATTTGGTTTGATTCGACTTCTTCTGTTTTGCGCAGGTCCGAAATTGGGGGAAATGGTGCTCAGAAAAATGCCGAAACATCTGTGAGTTAGAATGATGTTCTACAACCCTTCAACTAGTTGCCCTTGGTACTAGTCAAAAGAATTACTTTACTTCGAGTGATCCCCACCATGTCATTTCAACACCGCTTGTTGACTCCACTTTTGTCTGACATTCTCTCCGACATTTAGAATGACATTCTTTCTGACATTCTCTCCGGCATATCTTCTGACGTTCTTTCTGACAACTTTCTAGTCGGACATTCTTTCTGGCATATCTTTTGACATTCTCTCTGACATATCTTTTGACATTCTTTCTGACATCTCTTCTGACATTCTTTCTGACATATCTTCTGACTTTCTCTCTGCCTGACATTCTATCCTGGCATATCTTTTGACATTCTCTCTGACATATCTTTTGACATTCTTTCTGACATCTCTTCTGACATTCTTTCTGACATATCTTCTGACTTTCTCTCTGCCTGACATTCTATCCTGGCATATCTTTTGACATTCTCTCTGACATATCTTTTGACATTCTTTCTGACATCTCTTCTGACATTCTTTCTGACATATCTTCTGACTTTCTCTCTGCCTGACATTCTATCCTGGCATATCTTTTGACATGCTCTCTGACATTCTTTCTGGCATATCTTTTGACATTCTTTCTGACATCTCTTCTGACATTCTATCCTGACATGTCTTCTGACATATCTTCTGACTTTCTCTCTGCCTGACATTCTTTCTGGCATATCTTTTGACATTCTTTCTGACATATATCTTCTGACATTTCTTCTGACATTCTATCCTGACATTTCTTTTGACATTCTCTCTGACATTCTTTCTGGCATATCTTTTGAGATTCTTTTGAACATCTCTTCTGACATTCTTTCTGACATATCTTCTGACATTCTCTCTGACATTCTTTCTGGCATATCTTTTGACATTCTTTCTGACATTCTTTCTGACATCCTTTCTGGCAAATCTTCTGACGTTCTTTCTGGCCACTTTCTAGTCGGACATTCTTTCTGGCATATCTTTTGACATTCTCTCTGACATATCTTCTGACATTCTTTCTGACATGTCTTCTGACATATCTTGTGGCATATCTTCTGACATTCTCTCTGGCACTCTTTCTGCCATCTCTTCTGACATTTTTTCTGGCATCTCTTCTGCCATTCTTTCTGACATTCTTTCTGACATTCTATCCTGACATTTCTTTTGACATTCCGACCACTAGGCGTGGATGCTCGTGGTGGAGGAGGATGAGGAGGAGGCGGCGGCGGAAGAGCCGGAGAAGACAACCCTGATAAAATCTAACAACCCTCACCTGACAGGTGGGGAACAACCACTTCACAGGTTAACAACGGGTCTTCGGTGAGGGGTAAATCAACCATCAACCATTGAAACAATCATTGACCACAAACCGTTGGCCATCAAGCATCAACCATCCAATTCATCATCGTAGCATGTAACCGTTCTCGTGGAAACGAGCCACAAATCATCAATCTGGTTGAAGCATGTCAAGTTTTGACTGGTAACCATCCCATGAACCATCCCATGAACCATCCCATGAACCATCATGAACCATACCATCATGAACCATACCATCATGAACCTAACCATAAACCACGGGCCTAAGAATCCCTCGTTGTTCTATGGTTGGAGCCAGCCCAGTTTGAACGTCCTCGCTGAGGCGACCTTAGATCGCCGCCCAAAGGCGGCGATACGGTGAGGCGCAAGCAGTGATGACATGCCTCAGCTGAAGCTGCAGAACCAACATCAGCCAACCATTAGCCAACCATTGATTCACCATGGTATGGTTCATGATTCACTTGGTTCGTCATCACTGGCTATTCACCATGGTCATGATTCACCATGACAGTATGACTGTTATCAGCATTATATCATGACCAGCTATCAATTTCATGATAGGAAAAAGTGTTACGAAGTCCTCTGAGCTATGTCCACTTCTATCGTTCGTGTAGCTCTTGTGGCTTCGTGGAAGAACTTTGTCCGGTGAGTGGCACCATGTTCCACGGCAGGACTCCATCTGCCACAGTCAGCTACGACATGGGTTGCTTCTCCGGAGGCACGGGTCGTGATCACCGGAGTGCCCAGGAGGTTCATAGCTGTTGGTTGTTCATTGAGTATTAATTGGTTTCGGTTTCTGGTGATTGCCTTGGAGATTTTAAGCGTTGCTTACTGTAGCTACTATCAAAGAATATGGTTATACAAGAACATGTTATATCTCACTATCCTCATATGATCTGATGAAGAACATATATCCAATGGTCAAAAAATGTGATATACCTTGCTGATGTTGATCCTATTCCTATCATTACCCGTTGCTCATTGCTGAGCATTTTCAGGTTGGGCCAAGTTGGAGATGAGATTCGAAAGGGTGGCTTATCAGCCTTGGCGTTCTGCCAACCACTAGCATCGATCCGAAGCAGCTGTAGCCAACCATGAGATGCCCTACCCAACCTATGGGAAGTATCCTGGTTGGTGGCTTTCGCATCCTATGAGCAGTCCGAACTCTTGGTTGATACTTTTGTGTTCTTGTTGATCCCCTGTTGGTTGATTGCTACCATTGATCATTCTGCCCTGAATCAAGACCGAGGGTGCATTTTGAAGACTGGTGCACATCCTGAGGGTGAATTGAATACACTCTTTAGGGCATCAGTGAATACTTGGCCTAGTCTCATCCGCGGGTCTCATCCGCATTGAAAATTTTGATTGGAGCCCTTTCAGTTATTCCCTATCCCTCTCTCTCTTCAACTATTCTTTCTTTCAGTTGACTCAGGTGATGTGTTGAACCCAGTTGACTCAGGTGATGTATTGAACCCACTTGACTGTTGTAATGCATTGAAGCCACTTGTCAAACAGCGCCACGCTGCCAGGTACCGGTGGTACACCGGGACTCATGGACGAGGCTGGGGCTGGTGGACAGCATCAAAACAGGATGCTTCGGGCTGTTGATCGAGACACTTAGGGGACCCCCAAGTTATGGTTGGAGTTTAGGACTAAAGTGATTTATATGATCTAATTTGATTAATCAAAATAAAGGATGATGACTGGGGGTACGCCTATGACTTGAGAAACCACAGTAGAGTGACACATGCGTGGATTGTGTCCTCGGAACAGGAGAATATGCAATTCGGGTCAGGCCATGTGGGCAAGGTTCTGTCCATGGGTCACATGACCTAATTGTTGCAGTGCAAGGGCAAACATGGAGGGACTGCTCCCAAATTGTTGCTTTGTCCATCCCGTAGACAGACCAATCCTGGTGGATCTGTCGATTTTATAAACGTTTGTACTTTGAGGAAGTCCTAACCGCTAGCTACCCACTTGAAAGAGTGAGACCACAAACCACCCACCGTTATAAACCACCAGCAATCACCAAAGAGGGCTATTTAATGGCTGATTCATAGTGGCATCGTGATGAATGATTGAGAGTCAATCAGGGCAAATCAAGTACAACCAATACTAATAATCATTATGCAACAAGTATCAAAAACCATCAAAAGTAACTTTCATTACCCATCATTTACCGTCATGAATCATCATCAACCAGTATAAGCCATTGTCAGCTAATACACATGACTGTGAAGCAGCTCCAACCGGTATCAACCAGTCCAAGCCGTATTGACCGTCATCACCCATCACAAACCATCGTCAAGCATCTCAAACCATCATCAACGAATGCAAACATTTATGAGCCACCATTCACCATCAATCATCAACTATGATCAATATAAACCACCTTGAAGCATCTCAAAACTCTAAGCATCATCCATCATTAGCCATCCTCAACCGGTATAAACCTCAGAAAGCATCATCAGCCTGTGCAAACCATTGTTAAGTGGCATCATTAATCTTGGCATTGACCATGCTATTAGCATCTATTAACCCTTGGATTATTTCACAGTGATCAGTATCAAATCATGAACCAGGTCTTAATCATCATGAAGCATCATTAGACTACCGTCATTAACCATTATTAATCAACCATTATTAACCATCCTCTATAATATCTTTTCCCATCTTATCCCTGGTTCATGCTCACCAACCTTCCAAGTGCCAGGTGCAAAGCACATGCGCCCGTGACCAGTGACCGCGACACGTTTTTTCATGCCATCAGTTGGAGCAGCGGAGCGTTGGATCTATGGGTAAGATTGGGTAAGCAGGTCAGCCATATAATTGGTGGTTGAATATTGGGGATATATGGGGATAAACCAACTTTGTTCAATTGACAATGGTTAATCATGGTCATAATGATCGTGGCCAATGGTCAAGTTCTTTCGAGAAAGACTTACTCGTGAATTGCAATGGGATACCCAACGGTTGAATTGGGGGGTCAAGCCACCCATCATTCCAAAATTTGCTGTTGGAGTTCACATACCAAATTCGCTTGAACCTGGATGGCTATTCACCATGACGCTAACCATGGGGTACACGGTCGTCCATTTTGGCCAAACATTCCCACTGGATTATCGTTCCGCTGCCTCGGATAATGATGGAATCTGTTTATCTTGGATACTACTCGTACGTCGAGGTTTTTATCGGAAATTTATCACTCGTTTGTTGGGATCCTTACTTGGGATAACTTGGGATAATACCGTCATCAAAAGTTGCGCAGTTCACATCCCAGTCGAGCCCGCTGGTCGGTTCATTTTGGGGTTGACAGAAGGGTGGTGACCCATGGCCGCGTGCAGAGCCTTGACCCATGCCTTCCCATTTAGCTCAAGGGACTTCGTGTCCTTGTTTGAACTTTGACCTACTGTAGATCCATCTAGTCTATGCATATGTCATCCATGAAGTTCTCCATCTATGTGTTGCTGGCTCTTGGAGTCAGCGACACGTGTGCTGACTCCAATGAATGTGATGCCACATCTCACCTTGCGACTCGCTCCCAGGTCAAAAAGGTCAGCCAGGCACAAGACATCCTCTTCAGCGAACTTCGCCTAAATTTGAGCCCGGCCCTCTTGGAGATCAGTGGACCTCCGGGTGCCTCATTCACGGGGTGCATTTGGTTCATTGGTACCCCTGTTGATGTCGTAGGACCGATCTCACCCTTCACAACCACTTTTGATGCGAATGGTTTGCTGGTTCAGTCGATCTCTGGGTTTCCGGAACCTCGGACTTGGTTCTTGTCGGAATCCTGCCCGACCTCATCACTTACAACCATTGATAACCTCGATGTCAGCACCGCCGGGCAAATCTACGACTCCATTGGTATACCGAGTGCTCAAAGTGATGAGAGCATTCTAGAAAACCGAAGACTTCAGTTGAATGTTCCTGGAACCGACCTCAAGTTCACAGGAAAAAGACCGGACCTAGTCTTTCGTGATGCAAGTGTTGGAGACTTCTATGCAGTGAATACCCTCGGCAGTGGCCCAATCTTTGACGCCAACGCCATTGAAGTGGACGCCGGGGACTTTGAAGTCAACGCATTGGGACTCAACGCATTGGGACCAACCATTGGTTCCATCAATCCAAGCTATGAAGGGGGCGTCATTGGTGATCCTCACATCCACACCTTGGCTGGTGACCACTACACCTTGCTCCGAGAAGGTTCGTTTTTGCTGTGGCAGTTCGGTCTGGAGAAACCCAAGGTACAGTGGCAACTCTATGCCCACTATGCTGGCCGGCAGTCCTTTACCAAAGCCCTCCTTTTGTTGGATACTTCAGGGCCAAAGCCATCCACCATGGAGATCACTTCGGAAGAGTGTCAGTGGCAAACCCAGGGCGAGGCCAAGGAGTGGTCGACCGTCACTTCGGTGGTTCTTTCAACCCGTCACTCTCGCATCAAGTTGGTTGAGGACCAGCATGAGGAGGTGAAAAAGATAGAGCTATTCCTTACTGGTGAGAACTCGCCAGTGGCCAGGTTGACAGTCCTGTGTCGACCAGGTCGTCACATCAACCTGAAACTCGCCATGAACAAGAAGAAATGGGGTCAGTTTGTTAGTGGTGAGCTCAAGGGTGAACAGCACAAGCCAAGCTCCAAGACCATGAAGATATCGGCTCTTCAGCTAGATGCAAAAGAAGACCAAGAATTCCAGGTCCAAAAAACTTGGAAGGAGCTTGGCGGCAGCTCTCATGCGGAGCAGTACCTTCACAATCTTGATGAGCATCCGGGGCAGACTTCCATGCTCTACCGGACCTGCGACTCCCAAGCCGAGGCAGAAGCTACAGCCATTTGCCGCAAGCACCTGGGAGAGACTTCAAAATCCGCCTACTTCAAGGAATGCGTCTTTGATGTGTGTTCCGGCGCGGGAGAAGTTGCAGCAGAGATGGCGGCCAAGATGCTGAAATTCTGAGCGGCCTGAGTGATGTAGACGATTAGTTTTAATTACATAGTTTTAAGATTGAACATTCAGTCGACTCTGCGTGCCGGGGTGCCGAAACATTTTGTCCACGACTAGATGCAGACTCGTAGGCATTGCAGATAGATAAATATATGAAACATACATACATATACATAGCGTACATTCATGTAAATATATGCATGTAGACATGCCTGCGACAATTATGATATGTTTTCTTCATGCAACATCATGAATCAAACGTGTTTGTAAGATTCCTGGAAGCAGTGTTGCATAAGATACCATGATCATAGTGATTCATAATTGGCTAAGTATATGCATCAATTCAATGAAGCACTGTGGAGCAAGCGCAATCATAGCGGACCGCTGGAATCGATGATTAGAATCGATCAACATGAATCAGAAGGAATCTCCATGAATTCACCTGAAGAACCACTCAAATGCATTGCGAGGAATTAAGACGCATCATCATTCATTGGACCTCCAAGTATGTATGACCCTGAATATGAAAGGCCAATCAATATGAAAGACTCATCAACGATACCGACGATACCCATTTAAGATGGAACTGATCATGCATCATGCAATCCCGTCGGACTGCATAGTCATGAGGAACAAAGTGCAATCCCAGGTAGCTTGTGGTGTGCCAGGAACCCTCCAGCGATCTCCGTGCAGACCATGAAGAGGTAGTGCCGGCGATGAACTTTGGGGCGGTCATGGAACCATGCAAAAAGTGGCAGGGGATGAGTACACATTACCGACGACCAAGAGCATTCACGACTAAATTTTGATGATGTGTTGATTGAGGGACAATGATACCTGTTCCTAAATGCAACATCGATCACGATCAATCAATATGAGGATCATTAATGAACAATGACCACTATTGCGAACATAGATGAATGATAATTCACGATCATATGAGTACAGTCATCAAAATGTCGTAACCATCAATATCCCATGAATGATCAATGACCATTACTGATTGATTACTGGTTGCTTGGGGGACCAGGAGCCGAGAATGTTTTCTCAGCCAGAGGTGGGAACATTGCATTGGACCAGGGCATGGTGGGCTGTTTGCGCAATAATCCTTGGGATTTTCACCAATAGTGATGGTTAAACCATCCATTGGATTATGGTATAGAATGACAATCCATTGGATTATGGTATAGAGTGACAGTCCATTGGGTTTTCATCAATTTTCATACTGGGAATTTTCATCAATTGTCACCATAATCCTCATGCGGTCATGGAACCATGCAAAAAGTGGCAGTGGATGAGTAGAGTATATTGACAGGTGATACGGGTCTTTCCCAAATCAGGGGTGCCCAAAATCATCCAAAGTGGAAAATATTTGCATAGGTAAAGCATGGGTTTTGGGCTACCTCTATTTTAGGAGACCATCATGAATTTTGGGATTGTATTTTGATGAATGGGGGTTGGTGATCGTTGAGGGAATGATCAATCAGTGTATGTGGATCTTTGATAGCGGATATGATACCTGAGCAAAGATTGATGAGTGAATGCACGTCGGTCGTGAATTGATTTTCAAGAGCAGTGGAAAACACTTGTTTTGTCGAGATCGTGAGGTACTCAAGCATGAATAATACCCTTTCATATAAAGAAAGATCATTAATTAACAATACGAAAAAGGTATCAGATTCTATACATAATACCCTTTGAATATTACTTAATGATGACCCATTGATGTATTTAGAGCAGTCTAGAGCTGTTTGAGCAGCCAAGCAGCCAAGCCTGGAAGCGTGGAGTGGTTGGCCTGTAGCATCCTGGCCTTCCACAGGTCATGTCACGGCTCTCAGAGTTGATCTCAGTGGTGACCATTGGGCTATGGATCTTCAGAATCTCCAAGATGCGCTGCTCATCCTGGAGATGGCTAACCCTTTCGCCACAAAACCTCTGGTGGCCGATATCCTGCAGCACGATGCTGACTGCCAGGTCTGATAGCAGGATCGAAGAGGATGAGGCCAAGTTGGCGCAGTGGAGAGTGAACCATCAGCAGTGAAGCTTCGCCCAAACAATGTCAACACCTTTGTTGGTTGATACTTGGCTACAATGGTGAAAAGGGGTTGTAGATACTGTGTTGGTTGATTCTTGATTACAAGGGGTTGTACATACTGTGGGGGATACAGGGTGGTCAACGGATGCTCTTCCTTCTAGGGCTCGGGACACGACAGGGATGCAGCCACTGCATTGAGAGCGCATCACAAGGGATTTGTTTTGATTGGGTAAACGCAGATACTACGTTGATCTAAAGTGTATATGTTCAACTTACAAACAGCTTATGGTTTATAATGGATTAGATACCAGAACTGAGTATTGGTAAACAATGGTAAACCCATACTCACTTGGCGTTGAGTGTGACCTGGGCCCCACATGACGAGCTGGATACTGCGAGGTGGCTCTTCGCTTAGAAGCCATGGTGGAGGACCAGCGATGACCAGGGATGCCCCTACCACGGCGATGGATAGGGTAGTCCCAAGAGCTTGGCGAATGGATGGTGAAGAGTTTCAAAATGGTGGTTTCTCAAAATAGGGGACCCCCAAAAATGGGTGGTTTATTATTACCATAAATGATCAATATTGGATGATTTAGGGGTACACCTATTTTGAGAAACACCCACATCGCTGGTTATTTGATAATAGCGATTTTGTTCTTGAGCCAGTTGGTTGTTTGGTGGCCATGAAACCCTGCCTTGGCATGACCAGCTGATGAGCAAAGCCAGGTATGAGGACGGCACTAGCTATTTGAACATGTGTAGGGAACAAACACATTAAACAGGTAGTGGCAGTGGGTTAAGCTAGAACGGAAATAGCGGTGCCCAATAGCTATATCATGCACATGGATTTGTAGCCGGAGCCCATAGAAATAGCTCCACCGTATCTAAGCGAAGCTATTGAATCACCTTGTCGGCTCATAGCTGTTCCCATCAAACCCTGGTGGTTTGGGGTGGTTCATGCCTATTGTGGTGAAGGAAATCCCGTATGACCCTGCCTTAAATTATAGCCCCCAACACCACCAATCAACTTGGGTTTCCACAGGATCATCTCCACGAAATCATCAGTAGCGGATCATGGCAACAAACCATCGGTCAGGGATAGCTATAAAACACCGGGCTACCAACCACGAAGAGGTACACAATGTTTCAAATCAGATGCTGACCATGTCTTGGAGTATCATCTTCGAATGAAGTAGGGTGCCGAGGCAAAACAATCCATCTCTATCATTTGAGAAGATGCGTCACTCTACTTCGAACACCTTGAAAGAGCCTGGACCAGTCTCCAAACTGCAATTGCAGGCCACAACCGCATGGCCGTGTAGGGCCATGAAAGGTGACCAGATGTGACCAGTAGGTGCACACCATGAGGAGCTGGCTGGACTCAACAGCTACAAGCTCTTGGAGGATGCTGTCACTAAGGTTGACGCTGCTCGGGTACGCCCCGCCCCTCGCGCGCTGTGCCCGTGCAGATGTGGACCCAAGAGATCCAAGATGATTCTCAGTTGGAAAAGGTTTGGGGAGCAGCAGATCCATGTGAAGAAACCACAGCCCAGTTTTGTCGCGAATAGCTTTTGACTTATCCCCAAATCTTTGATCGCGCTTTTAAAACGTTGTGAAAAAGCAGTGGATCATTGTTCATCATTTTTTTCTGACGGGCAATAAGTGTTGGTAAAGGTTGATATGGTCATTGATGATCGATCACGGTCGTTCCCGCACGACGAAATCAGCGCCTGGCTTCTGCCAGCCGTATAGCTGAGGATTTTTCACCAAGTCTCAGTGGTGGTTGTTGCATGTTGGTCACTCTGGTCCCCATCCGTCGCCAACCATCATGGACCATCCATGCAGTTGTTATGCATCCACAAACTATCATTCATCATTGATCACCATCATGAACAATGGGTGATTATCGATGGCCATCCATTTACCAGCATCAACCATTGCAAATCCAGCATTAATCATCATTAGCTATCACTAATCAGCATCCAGCATCCAGCATCCACCATGATGAATCGTCATCATCATCACGAGCATCATTTACCCTCATTTTCCGGGCATTCGCCAGAACTCACCATCATTCACCAGCACTAACCATTTTATCCATCATTCTAAACGTTGCTAATGATCAATGGCCATCCATTAACCAGCATCAACCACCATTAGCCATCATCAACCACAATGAACTACATCAACCAGCACTAACCATTGATCCATCATGAAAAATGCCATCATTGACCAGCATTCACCAGGATTCAGCATCATTCACCAGCACTAACCGTTGTATATCCATCATTCGCCATCATGACCTGCCACCAGTTTCATTTGAGGGTCCACTTAGTTGCAGCTCGACTTTGCGCAGCTCTTGGCTTGTGCCCAGCACCCCCGGCCCCATGTCGGAGCTATGTCGATGGTGCCGGCTGATCCGCAGGGTGTTGCTATGAAGAGTAGGTTTGGTTTGTAAGAAGATATGCCGGACATACCAACCAGTGGGTGTAGGTATGGATATACCAACCTATAATGAATATCTACACTGAGTAAGTATGATATATCCATCCAACATCTAGATACCCAATGGTTGATCTTTTGCATTGGATTGATGGGACGATCACAAGCATTAGAATGGGTATTTGCCAACGAGTGTGAGAGCATTCGACACGGAGTGCATGTATTCCCTGTTCCTGTAAAGGTTTCTCAAGAGTCGGAGTTGTCACCTGGATTTACCAATGACAAACTGGGGGGTCGTTGCTCGTTTGTGACCCTAAGCGTTGTTTCCCAAAAGATGATGACTCTTTAGGGTCCGGGATGAGCACGGTTTTTAGGGTCACAGATGATGCTTCTTTAGGTCGCACCCCAAACTGGCTGGTTTCTTATTAGAGAAACCTGTTTGTGGAACCACCAGAGATACAACACAAATATCGCCACGAACTCTTGGATCCTGCAAGATGTCAAGATTTTTCGCCAGCAATGCAAGCGTGATGTCTTCATGATCCGGGTATGATCCGTGTTGAACTGCACCAAGCCCTGAGTTTGTTGGTCAGTAGCCGTCCTTTCATCGGATTTTTTTCACCAATGGGAGTGTCCAAGTTATTTGCACAGGAGAAGCTGACAACAGCATTTCTGCTAATGGTTATTGCATTATCACTTGATTCACTGGTAAGCGCATGGGCAATCATGGGCATCAATCATTGTTGATGAACCATGAAGTGACGTGGAATCCAAACTACTTGAGCTTTAGAAGGGATGTGGATAACCATTGGGTGGAACAGCATCCTCATGAATCCATCAGCCAATAGACAACCATGTTCATAAGATTTCAATAGATTTCAGAAGTGTTTGCACGAAATATCAACATTGTGAGTAGTTCCCAGGAATTATAGAAGACACATTGGTTTGTGATGTGCATCTATATATGATCAGTACTGTTTGTTAGTTTATGCTTAGCCACCACCATGGTCATTGCAGCACCATGATTGATTATTTGATATTGTTGCTGTTGTTGCTGATGATTCGTTCGCTCTACCGGTGGGAGAGTGAACTCCATTCAGCAACTACTTCAAGCTGTTACTTGGATGGAACGCCGCCATGAATCTATGGCCATCCCACAACTGGGGATCAGGACTGGTACGGTTGCCATTCATCCTGATACTGGGTACATGTATGTCACATGTCATGTATGTGTTTAACTACCGAAGTTCTATTTCTATCTCCGACCCCACTGCTATGCCTTTTGAAGCATTTTCTATTCGGTACCTGTTTAAGTATTAAAGAGTGGCTATACACTCATCGCTACGACCGTTATCACTCTCGTTGATATTGTTAGCAGCGTCCTTTTTGTGAGTTACAACAAGGGCCATTAACTGCCATAGTTCGTGGTCACCAACGTCAAGGAGTGAATTGTGCCAACTGTTACTGTTTCATAGGTGATCAATAGTTCTCGTTTCTTCATACCATCGTTAATACCGATCATTACCTTTATCAATAGCCCTGACCATTGTCAATACCATTGCTGCTACCGTGATGCTGCAACTTTTTTGCCATTGTTTGTACCATTGTAAGTGCCATTGCGTAATACCTGTAGTAATACTTATAAGTACCATCTTGTCAGTACAAAGAATTGTAATATCTTTTGCCATACAATTAAACTATAGTTACCTGATTACTAGCGATACTATTAACCATTGGAAGTACCATCTCAGTTCTTGGCGAAAGAACCGCCCAGAAATCACAACCGCAGGTTAGATTCGGCCCTGCGCCGCGAGCGAGACGAAATGGCAGTGCGCCATCATGTGCTCATGGAGGAGTTGCATGCGTTACTGGGCGGCGCGATTGGTTGGGTAAGCGTGCAACGGTCTGTTGGATGGTGTGTGGTGGTGGATTGACGATGGTGAATGATGATTGATGATGGTTGATATTGATTGCTAGTAGTCTAATGTTTTACAATGGTCAATCTTGGACAACGATGTTGGATGAATCATGGCTGGCAATGGTTGATGATGTGATAGCAGTTGACGATGGACTTCATGGTATCCTTTATCGATTTTGATTGACACTTGAAATGCTTTCGCACTGTTGGACCAAGTGTCTTGACATTGCCTGTGAATGTCTGTTTTATCATGAACAGATTCAGCTCCATCCATCAACTGAACATTGCCTACACTTCTCAGCGATGACGAACCACAGCTAAGCATAATCATCAGCCACGATCAATGAACTATCAGCCACTATCCGCCCACTAGCAACCACTCCTAGCTATTGTCATACACTAATCATTAATCAGTACGAATCACAATACTTAACCACCATACTATCCATGTTTTCAGCAATCATGGTTAACCACTCAACCACCATACTATCCATGTTTTAACCATCAAATCACAACTATAAATACTATAGATATTCATATCAAAATTATATATGGCTGTGGGTCAAAACCCCCGTACCCCTGGTTCCCCTATCATTCACTATTGTTTTCCCTATGAAATTGTTGGTCATTATCTCCAATTATTGGTTGGTTAATACTGACCCATGGCCATATGCCTATGACTCACCATGGTTAACCATATGTGGGTTTGCTTAACCACGGCTGTTTTCACCACCAGAACTGACCCATGGGTCGCTCCCAGGCTGTTGGACAACGCAGAGCTGCAGATGCAACGTTCCAAGCTGCTCAGCTGAGGGTAACGCCGCCCTGGAAGCCGAGGGAAGCTACTGCCGGGTCAACGAAATCACAGGGTTCCAACCGCAATCAGCAAGAAAATGTGATCACAATTGAATGTTGATTGGATTTTTCATGGTTTCCAACGTATTTTCTGATCACAATTGAAATTGATCATCGGATTTTTGAATGTTGATCCAACCACGAATATACCGCCAGACAATCACTTAGAACGTCGTTTGGAAAAAAATTCGAGGCGTCAGAGTACACGAGGCGATCCTTCACTTAGAACACCGATCCTTCACTTAGAACATCTCAAAATATGATAACGCAATATTCCCAGGGTTTTCAAGATGTTTCTGTAGATGCAGGGGATATTCTAAGTGAAGGGTTCACAAGGGCAGGGACGTTTTTGTGGACATCAAAGACTACCCGAGTTCAATTAAAAAATCAATCAAAATCAATCACATTTGATCTAAATCAATCAAATTCGGTCAAAATCAATCTAAGATCAATCAAAATCAATCTAACTCAATCAAAATCAATCAAAATCATTCAAGTTCAATCAAATTCGATCAAAATCAATCAAAATCAATCCAAATCAATCACAATCAATCAAAATCAATGAAGATCTTTTGTTTTTAAGTCAGGTTATTTAGCTGGTGAACCGTGCACGTAGAACAACCAAAACCGTTAATTTATAACATCTTGTCCCCCCTTATTGCGCCACTTGTGCTAAGTGAAGTTCCAAAAAACCGGAATGCGTTTGGAAAAAATGACCTGTTCTAAGTGTACGTTTGGCCGCCAGACGTACGTTTAGAACAACATTTGGAAAAAAGTTCGAGGTGTCAAAGTGCACGAGGCGATCCTTCACTTAGAATAGCGATCCTTCACTTAGAACAGCGATCCTTCACTTAGAACATCCAAAAAAATCGAAAACGCAATATTCCCTTTTTTAATGTTTTGCTATACAGGGGTTGTTCTAAGTGAAGGGCCCGCAGAGGCAGGAACGTTTTTTTGGACATCAAAGGCTATCCGAGTCATTAAATATTTTGGGTTTTTGTGATGCTATTGTGTATGTTTTCTTTGTTTTTGATATACGCGGGTGATGTTCTAAGTGTAGGATTCACAAGGGCAGGGACGTTTTTGTGGACAGCAAAGACTATCCAAGTCATTAGATATTTTTTGTTTTTTGATGCGATTGTAAATGTTTTCTCTGTTTTTGATATATGCAGGTGATGTTCTAAGTGTAGGGTTCACAAGGGCAGGAACGTTTTTTGTGGACATCAAAGACCATCCGAGTCATTAAATATTTTGTGCTTTTGTGATGCGATTGTAAATGTTTTCCATGTTTTTGATATATACAGGTGATGTTCTAAGTGTAGGGTTCACAAGGGCAGGGACGTTTTTGTGGACATCAAAGGCGACCCGAGCTCAATC
Source organism: Symbiodinium kawagutii (assembly GCA_009767595.1). Classification (NCBI taxonomy): domain Eukaryota; class Dinophyceae; order Suessiales; family Symbiodiniaceae; genus Symbiodinium; species Symbiodinium kawagutii. The sequence goes on along the minus strand of VSDK01025600.1, from coordinate 159,895 downwards.
TAAATCATTCAAGTTCAAGCACATTCGATCTAAATCAATCAAAATCTTTCGCATCCATGCAAAATCAATCAAGATCATTCAAGTTCGATCAAAACCCATCAAAATCAATCCAAATCACGCAAGTTCAATCAAATTCCATCAAGATCAATCGAAATCAATGAAAATCATTCAAGTTCAATCAAATTTGATCAAAATCAATTCAGAATCAATCCAAATCACGCAAGTTCAATCACATTCGATCAAAATCAATCGAAATCATTCAAAATCTTTCAAGTTCAATCAAATTTGATGAAAATCAATCTAAAATCATTCAAGTGCAATCAAATTTGATGAAAATCAATCTAAAATCATTCAAGTTCAGACAAATTCGATCAAAATCAATCAAAATCAATCCAAATCAATAAGTCAGGTTCGATTAGCTGGTGAACCGTGCGCTTTCAAAACCGTAAATTTAGAACAGTTTGTCCCCCTTTAGTGCGCCACTTGTTCTAAGTGAAGTTCCAAAGAATCGGAATGCGTTTGGAAAAAAATGACTTGTTCTAAGTGTACGTTTGGCCGCCAGACGTACGTTTAGAACAACATTTGGAAAGAAGTTCGAGGTGTCAAAGTGCACGAGGCGATCCTTCACTTAGAATAGCGATCCTTCACTTAGAACAGCGATCCTTCACTTAGAACATCCAAAAAAACCGAAAACGCAATATTCCCTGTTTTAATGTTTTGCTATGCAGGTGATGTTCTAAGTGTAGGGTTCACAAGGGCAGGAAAGTTTTTTGTGGACATCAAAGACCATCCGAGTCATTAAATATTTTGTGCTTTTGTGATGCGATTGTAAATGTTTTCCATGTTTTTGATATATGCAGGTGATGTTCTAAGTGTAGGGTTCACAAGGGCAGGAATGTTTTTTGTGGACAGCAAAGATTATCCGAGTCATTAGATATTCAATGTTTTTGTGATGTTATTGTATATGTTTTCTTTCTTTTTGATTTATGCGGGTGATGTTCTAAGTGTAGGGCCCGCAGAGGCAGGAACGTTTTTTTGGACATCAAAGACTATCCGAGTCATTAAATATTTTGGGTTTTTGTGATGCTATTGTGTATGTGTTCTTTGTTTTTGATATACGCGGGTGATGTTCTAAGTGTAGGATTCACAAGGGCAGGGACGTTTTTGTGGACAGCAAAGGCTATCCGAGTCATTAGATATTTTGTGTTTTTGTGATGCGATTGTAAATGTTTTCTCTGCTTTTGATATATGCAGGTGATGTTCTAAGTGTAAGGTTCACAAGGGCAGGAATGTTTTTTGTGGACATCAAAGACCATCCGAGTCATTAAATTTTTTGTGTTTTTGTGATGCGATTGTATAGGTTGTCTCTGTTTTTGATATATGCAGGTGATGTTCTAAGTGTAGGGTTCACAAGGGCAGGGATGTTTTTGTGGACATCAAAGGCGACCCGAGCTCAATCTAAATCATTCAAGTTCAAGCACATTCGATCTAAATCAATCAAAATCTTTCGCATCCATGCAAAATCATTCAAAATCTTTCAAGTTCAATCAAATTTGATGAAAATCAATCTAAAATCATTCAAGTGCAATCAAATTCAATTAAAATCAATGAAAACCATTCAAGTTCAATCAAATTCAATCAAATTCGATCAAAATCAATCAATATCATTCAATTTAATCAAATTCGGTCAAAATCAATCTAAGATCAATCAAAATCAATCTAACTCATTCAAAATCAATCAAGTTCAATCAAATTCGATCAAGATCAATCAAAATCAATCCAAATCAATCACAATCATTCAAAATCAAGAAAGATCTTTTGTTTTTAAGTCAGGTTCGATTAGCTGGTGAACCGTGCGCTTTCAAAACCGTAAATTTAGAACAGTTTGTCCCCCTTTAGTGCGCCACTTGTTCGAAGTAAAGTTCCAAAGAATCGGAATGCGTTTGGAAAAAATGACTTGTTCTAAGTGTACGTTTGGCCGCCAGACGTACGTTTAGAACAACATTTGGAAAGAAGTTCGAGGTGTCAAAGTGCACGAGGCGATCCTTCACTTAGAATAACGATCCTTCACTTAGAACAGCGATCCTTCACTTAGAACATCCAAAAAAACCGAAAACGCAATATTCCCTGTTTTAATGTTTTGCTATGCAGGGGTTGTTCTAAGTGAAGGGCCCGCAGAGGCAGGAACGTTTTTTTGGATATCAAAGACTATCCGAGTCATTAAATATTTTGTGTTTTTGTGATGCGATTGTAAATGTTGTCTCTGTTTTTGATATATGCAGGTGATGTTCTAAGTGTAGGGTTCACAAGGGCAGGAACGATTTTTTGGACATCAAAGGCTATCCGAGTCATTAAATTTTTTGTGTTTTTGTGATGCGATTGTATAGGTTGTCTCTGTTTTTGATATATGCGGGTGGTGTTCTAAGTGTAGGGCCCGCAGAGGCAGGAACGTTTTTTTGGACATCAAAGACTATCCGAGTCATTAGATATTCAGTGTTTTTGTGATGCTATTGTATATGTTTTCTTTCTTTTTGATTTATGCGGGTGATGTTCTAAGTGTAGGGCCCGCAGAGGCAGGGACGTTTTTTTGGACATCAAAGACTATCCGAGTCATTAGATATTTTGTGTTTTTGTGATGCGATTGTAAATGTTGTCTCTGTTTTTGATATATGCAGGTGATGTTCTAAGTGTAGGGTTCACAAGGGCAGGAAAGTTTTTTGTGGACATCAAAGACCATCCGAGTCATTAAATATTTTGTGCTTTTGTGATGCGATTGTAATTAAATGTTTTCCATGTTTTTGATATATGCAGGTGATGTTCTAAGTGTAGGGTTCACAACGGCAGGAATGTTTTTTGTGGACATCAAAGGCTATCCGAGTCATTGATTTTTTTGTGTTTTTGTGATGCGATTGTAAATGTTGTCTCTGTTTTTGATATATGCAGGTGATGTTCTAAGTGTAGGGTTCACAAGGGCAGGGACGTTTTTGTGGACAGCAAAGATTATCCGAGTCATTAGATATTCAGTGTTTTTGTGATGTTATTGTATATGTTTTCTTTCTTTTTGATTTATGCGGGTGATGTTCTAAGTGTAGGGCCCGCAGAGGCAGGAACGTTTTTTTGGACATCAAAGACTATCCGAGTCATTAGACATTATGTGTTTTTGTGATGCTATTGTGTATGTTTTCTTTGTTTTTGATATACGCGGGTGATGTTCTAAGTGTAGGGTTCACAAGGGCAGGGACGTTTTAATTTTTTCATGTTTTTGTGATGCGATTGTAAATGTTTTCTCTGTTTTTGATATATGCAGGTGATGTTCTAAGTGTAGGGTTCACAAGGGCAGGGACGTTTTTGTGGACATCAAAGGCTACCCGAGCTCAATCTAAATCATTTGAGTTCAATCACGTTCGATCTAAATCAATCAAAATCAATCACGACCGTTCAAAATCAATTAGAATCATTCAAGTTCAATCAAATTCCATCAAAAACAATCTAAAATCAATCCAAATCACGCAAGTTCAATCACATTCGATCAAAATCAATTGAAATCAATGAAAATCATTCAAATTCAATCAAATTCCATCAATATCAACCTAAGATCAATCAAAATCAATCTAACTCATTCAAAATCAATCAAAATCAATCAAAATCATTCAAGATCAATCCAATTCGATCAAGATCAATCAAAATCAATCTAACTCATTCAAAATCAATCAAAATCATTCAAGTTCAATCCAATTTGATCAAAATCAATTTAAATCATTCAAATTCAATCAAAATCAATCAAAATCATGCAAGTTCAATCAAATTTGATCAAAATCAATCTAAAATCAATCCAAATCACGCAAGTTCAATCACATTCGATCAAAATCAATCGAAATCAATGAAAATCATTCAAGTTCAATCAAATTTGATCAAAATCAATCTAAAACTAATCAAAATCAATCAAAATCATTCAAAATCAATCAAAATCAATCAAAATCATTCAAGTTCAATCAAATTCGATCAAAATCAATCAAAATCAATCTAAAATGAATCAAAATCAATCAAAATCATTCAAGTTCAATCAAATTCGATCAAAATCAATCAAAATCAATCTAAAATGAATCAAAATCAATCAAAATCATTGAAGTTCAATCAAATTCGATCAAAATCAATCAACTCAATCACAATCAATCAAAATCATTCAAGTTCAATCCAGTTCGATCAAAATCAATCTAACTCATTCAAAATCAATCAAAATCAATCAAAATCATTCAAGATCAATCAAATTCGATCAAAATCAATCAAAATCAATCTAAATCAATCCAAATCAATCAAATCATTGTTTCAAAATCAGGCTCATTTAGTTTGTGAACCGTACACTTAGAACATCCAAATCCATGAATTTAGAACATTTCATCCCTCCGAGTGCGCTGGACGTTCTAAGTGACTTCCAAACGAAAAATTTCGGAATGCGTTTGGAAAAAATCTGACGTTCTAAGTGTAAGTCTGGCGGTATAGATGTTGATCAATCAGAAGCAACGTTGATTACAATGTTGATCAGAATTGTGAAGAATTGTAATTGAAAACGAGATTTGCTATCAGCAACAAATTTTCAAATGTGATCAGAGACGGTATTCCAGCCATATAACCAACTATACTGACGAACATCCTCCTTTGGCTTAGGTGGACATCATGAAGTCATCATCATTCTTGGATGGTTCCTGGGAAGTTTCTAAATCATGTTCAACAATAAATATCGATGATGTTGATCATGAATGGTGGACTTTCCTTATCACCACTCGATATATAACCGGTAATTAATTGGTGATCATTGACAGCCCTCAGTAAAGAGTGTTAGCAGTGAGAACCATTCGCTCATTAGTGTCATAGATGACAGCATCAGTATGCATTGGTGTTAACTGACCTATGGCACTAATGGTTACTAATTAGTGTTAACAGCATTGGATCAGCATTAGTAACCATTGGTGTTATAGATCAGTTGACACGTTGGCTCATTATTCCTGGCCATACCGTCACCAGCCGGTGCTGAGGCTGGAAGAAGTTCCGATGCTGGCCGGGGAGGCCGCCTTGGAGAGGTTTGGGGAAGGTCAACAGTCAAATTGATTGTGTACATTGTGGATTTATGATGCATGCAATGAATGGATTTTTCACTATCTTAATCAATTAAAATTGCGTTGTACATTGTATACATTGTATATGTGTACATTTGGAAATACATGTGCAGTCAGTGAACATTACGAGTGCGGGCGAGTTCAGAGTTGTTGATGCTTAGCAGTTGGGAGGTGATCATATCCCAAGGTCATCCATGCAGTAATCCCCTGACAGTTTTGTGGGTTCACGAATGCTGACGACGACCCGAAAGTATCGGAAAGTCGAGTTGCAACGCTGAAACTCTGGCAGTGGCAGACTGCCAGGAATGCTAGGTGTACCCCAAAAACCACTGGCAGATGATGATGTTGAGCAGCGTCACCAATTTTGAGACAGGTCAAGTCATGGAGAAACCCACTTGGAAGACTCTCCAACTGTGAGGGGACGTAGTGATGAGAATCAGTTTCCCTTAGACCCGTGCTGGACCCTCGCTAGACATAGATTCGATACTCAACCAGGGGGCCATTGGTATACTTGCTGTGAAAGTAACCCAATTGTTGGCATCAGTCGTTACCCCAACTCGGACAACGATACCCATGACGATGGTTGCTCAAACTTATATCACGTTTCACCACCACATCATTGTTCCATGACATGACGAGAGAGACCCCTGTTCTTTTCAGTGATTTCTTTCTTGTTTTAGGCTCCCAGTCAGTGAACATCCCAGGAGAACCCTGAGAAGAGAGGCCGCTCTGCCTCACAGTCTTCACAGCGGTCTTCACAACGCTGTGGCACAAAAGACACGCAGGCTCCTCGAGTCCCGGATGACGGTCCCGGATGATGACCCTTGGGAGTGGTGAGGAACAATGGTTGATGATTGTTGATTATGTAATTTATGGATATTTATGGTACTTGTAACAGATTGTAGTAGTTTATGTTAGCGATGATGGTAATAGTTCATATTGGAGCAATATATATTTTGGAAGAGAAACATCTTTGACTAGAGTGACTAGAGAGAGTAGAGAAACATAGTACATGGACAATTTGTATAATAATAGTGATTGAATATATACAATACTATATGACTATATGACATATTAGCACATACTATACAAAGTGTATTTCATTTGATTCAGCACTACGCCACAATATGGCCACATTCCAAGGGGGGGTCGAACAACCATAGCGTTTGAAACGGCCGAAGGGTTAGATTCAGGTCGTGCGCGGCATTGTCACGCGCTGTGCCTGTTCCTTTCTTTTGGTAGGCTATGTTTCCGGTGCTGGAAATTTCGTTTTAACCTTTGTCATCGTTTTCAATCTTGGAAGCTGACATTATCTCGCGTGGCTGGTACAGGGCTTTGTATGCTTCGGATCCATTTTTTCGTGGCAGGCCCAATACTTCGAAACAATGCAATCGCAGGAGAACTCCAATGTGAACTGTGAGTGTGCTTGCGTGCATGGTTGTGGGTGTTGTTTGTGTGTGTGTGCGCGTTTGTTTGTCGAAACGTTGAATAGTGGTGCGCAGTGAGCAAAGTTGAAGTTCGACCCATCGCCCTGGCGTTCATTTTAATTGAAGACCAACCGTTGAACACTTAAGCTCTTGATACTTGCAAAAGCAACGCTAATTCACAAATGAAATTAAGTAAGAATCATAATTCTGCGAGAGATAACCTATTTATGATATCGGGCCACTTACATATGATACTGGTCATCACCTGGATGTAAGTGGTCATCATTGGTCCATATCAAAGAAAGAAGAACCGGACCTAGAACAGCTACAGCAGAAGTGTAGCACGGAGCAGATTCACATCCCCCTGTTTTAAGAGCCAGCGAATCGCAGGGATCCCCCAGCTTCCAATTCCAAGATTTGCATGTTCAGTAGTCAACTTTTGCTTTGAGGGTACATACACAGCTTCGGAACCAGCCAATATCCACAGGATCATCCAGCAAGCTGAATGTGGCAGGATGGCAGCAAGAAGGAATTTCACGTGGTGCGGATTCAAGGTCAAACACAGGCCGATCCGATGGGTTGGATGCAGCTGGTTGCTCCAACACTTCTGGGGAGCAGAAGTGAGCGATTTCAGCTTGCACTTTTCTGGAGCCTCCAGCGCATGTGAACAAGATGTTGTTTTTCTGTACACCCTGATTTCAAAAATTTTCAAAGATCTCTCCAGATTTAGGATCTCGCAAAATGAGAGAGTACTCCAAACGTCGCTTCCCTGAGATGTTCAACCCATTTCAACTCATCCTTGTTGTTTCGCCACAGATTCTTTTCACAGGGATACACCTCTTCAGGTGAAGCGCGACGATAAGCAGCAAAAGCAGCGGAAATATGCCACTGGGCATCACTGGGCCTTCGGTGGCAGGCCGTTGCAGAATGAAACTGAATCCAACCTACTGAACCTGTTGATGCACACACACAATAATATATGTATATATAATATATACATTTGTTGATTTATATAATTTTATACATACATGTATATTTTAACATATACATGCCAATAAGGTACATGTTTTGCCGAGTCAATTGCTGCAAACCTAGAGACGTGACTTTTTTGTGCATTGTCGGACGTGGTTTCTGAAATTCATATCAAGAGTTTTGAATGAAATGCATTCATGGTTTCAAGCACATCCATTTTGCACATCATGCGCTAACACGTGGTCAACAATAAGAAAGGATGGGCTGATGCGGTTCAGTACTGTAGATTTCGTAATTCAGCAACTCCAAAGACACGAGAGGTAATGGTTTTCAAAGCCATGTTTAGTAATTAAGCTTGAGATCACAAAGAGCTATTGCACGATGACAATAATTGGCAATAATCAACTAATAATGATGATGGTAGCCAGCCGGTTGTACAATCAATATCTATATTATCTATATATTGAGATATCAGCATATTCTTATTGTTCTCTGTTTTTATATTTGGATATTCATGTATAAATCTGTACTACGTACGAAGAGTAGCTGCTGTACATTGATCAATTTCATTGAATTTCTATTATCGGACTGGTCACCATCCTTTTCGAATCGATCGCAGGGGTTGGATGAAAATGGCGAGCAGCCAGCAGCAACTACCAGCTTACCACCAGATTCGTCGGCATGGTTTAGATGTCAGGTTCATCCGATTCATGACGGCAGCGCCTTCTCAGTATGTATGGTACTACATAGTATTTACCAAGCACGACGGCCCAGCAGTTTTTGCCACTTCACCTTCATAAATATTTACCATGATTTCAATTGATTTCATGTCTTCCATGTGGGGCAAAATTGAATCATGCTTGGGAAACCATCAAGACATGAGACATCATGAGACTTTTGCTGGGGTTACCAGTGATGGTGGCAAACCTCACTTACATTTACTGGGGTTCCGCCTTAGTGATGATTGGAATACCGTAACTATGTCAAATTTGGGATGGGCTACCCACTGGCGGAAAACTCAGGGCAGTCGCTTTGAGAAGATGGACAGGCGCTCGGCCAGCCGCTGGGCAAGAGTTTGGTGGAGGGAGCACAGGCTTCGCAGGTCATGAATTGCCATGATTAAGCGATAAATGGCTCTTATATGAAACATTAAGCATACGTTCTTTGAACATCTCTTCACTGATCAACCAACAGTTCAAAAATCATTACATCACCAGTGACCAAACTGGGTCTGTCCTTCCGCTCAGTCACAATGCCCCTTTCGGAAGATGTGGAGACCTCCTGATGTTGGCAAGGACATGTTTATGCAGTTCGAAAGCAAATTGAGCGAAGTTAACATGCTACAACCAATAGGAGAGGAGAGAAATCTACAGATTATAATATTGGTGGGATGGGGGGTACCTAAAGAAGATTATAATATTGGTGGTATAAAGGCACCCGGCGGTGACCATGTTTTGGAGGATGTTGCAGCCGAAGCATCAGCAGCGCTGGCGCCTAAGGCTTTGAACAGAGATCGGCGAGTTCGAAGTTTTTTCGAATTGTGACGCATCCGCTGTTTGAGAGCACCATTTGTTCCATCATCGTGTTGAACACTTTGGTCATGGCCTTCGAGACCCAATACGCAACTTGACGAATCGAACAATTGGAGTGTTTCAGTTGAGATCTTGGATGGAGTACAATTTCGAGCAAGTGAGAGTGCTTGATTTCCAAGATGTGGAATTCGATGCACGCATTTCTAGTGTTTCAGAGTGGTGGGAACTTATTTCTAAAGTAATGCATCATTGCAAAGTTGCTGTGAAAGCCAATTAGATTTTGGGATGTCCCAAGCTTTGAAGGGGATTAGCCAATTGATCAGCCCTGGGGCTTTGCAATAGCCATCACCGCTGCTGAGTATGGTCTACAGCTTGGCTACGATTTAGGCACGCTGCGGGGGCGGAGGGCATGGTCTCATGCTCCAATCAAGTTCCATGATGCTTCGAGCCCGTGTGATTTTTTCAAAGACGCTCCATCTATGAGGCTGCATGGCTCACCGAAGATCAAAGCTTGTACAGTTTCCCCAGGAAAAGCAAGCGTTTCGGAATGGTTGCTCGAGTAAGGGGTATTTGAAGACAAGTTGCATTGAGTGGATAAGCCTTTTGTTTCGTTGGTGACATGTCGCACGAAGATTCCACAGTTCCTGCCCCTGATGATGCTTGGAGGCAGATTATTGACGATGCTGGTACGAAGAAGGTTCATCAACAAAATGGTGACAATCCTAAAGAACGAAGTGGTGCAATATTGATTCGGTGAATAGGAAACCACGCAGTGCTTCAAAATAAATTCGTTAATGGTGGCTTACATTTTTGGAATGATAGGTATGATTCCCTTTGTGTGGACATTGAAGAGTTTCGGGACTGTCAGTCTGAAATGTGCACCCAAGGATCTATTTTGAGAAAGGCAAGGGCTCTCATGACTGGCAGTTCATATGATTGCACGTTTGTAGTCCACTCATTTCTCATCCATCCATTTATTTACCATCCATCCGTCCATCCATTCACACGGATCCTTCCATGCATGTTGATGAAACATCATCATCATCATCATCATCATCATCATCATCATCATCATCATCATCATCATCATCATCATCATCATCATCATCCCTTACATTCCCTAGTATTGTCGCTTATGATGCATCAATAAACCATTGATCGGTCATCACCATTCCACTGGACCCAACTAGCGAGGCATCCGAACCTACAACCTGCCAGCCTCCACGGCCTGGCCCGGGGCGGACTACGCCTGGCAGATCTCAGTGCCTTGGTGACAGCGCTGGGGGGCCATGGGCGGGGCCATGGGCGGGGCCATGGGCTACCTGGTGACGCTTCAAAGGGTCAGAAACTGCCTGGAAACCATCAGATTTGGTGAGTTTTGGCCTGGGGTTTGATCTTCCCCTGTTATTCTGAAGGATCTTTCTCTTTCCCGTTCCCATGTGATTATGATGAATAGATACAAGCGTAACAAACAGCAGTTGCAACTGCAGGGGTGAGCAAGCAGCATTTCTTGGGACAAAATCAGTTCTGAGGACATCGAATGGACAAACTCGAACAAACTCATTCCGAGCCTTCCCCTGCAACGGTTGACATCCATCGCCTATGCACCCCAGGAGTGGATTTTTGGTCCGATCTTCCTGTTCGAGCTGATCGTCAAGGTGGTCACGGAGCCCAGGATGTCAATTGGGTGCCACAACTCATAGCCATCAAGACGTGTCGCCCTGGCTCCTCACAGCTGTTGACCCCCAGCGATTCACAGCTATTTGCCAGCACCTTTTCACCTATTGACCATGAATCTTTCCCATCATTCCCATCATTGATCGTCACAACTACAGGTCTTCAAACTTGGCGCTGGGACTCATGTTGCGGCGCCCTGTTGCCACACTGAGGCCGGAATGAAGCTGGCGTTCTTCCTAGATATTTGGAATATCTTCGATGCCGTGACAGCAACTTGGATGACAGCTACAGCACTCGTGATGTGTGTGCAATAGTGTGTTGCGTTCTGCCCAGAATTCTATGGCAGCCGTGCTTTGCGATACCTCTGTATCCAGCACAGTAGCCATGGTCATAGAATGCACACTCTTGATATGTTTGTGTTTGTGTGTGTGTACCTTAGTATGGTTAGATGCATAAGCACGCACATATAAATGATCGTAAGGCATGTTTTTATCCGGAGACCCACTCACATACAAATCATGTGCAAAGGAGCCACAAGTCCACAATTTGTCTCTGCTTTTCTTCTGGAACTCTTTCTCCTGTATGTTTGTATATTATGTGAGTATACAATATGATGTGTGCATATTGTCATGTCCATGTATATAATATCATATTATTCGTATAATTTCACATAATTTGATATGATAAGATATATTGTGAGATATGTTTCTAGATGATTTCCGTTTCGTGCAAAGATGGTGCACCAAACCCAATGACTCAGCTCCAGCGTCCCAAATGGTGAGGTCATTGCCTGGTGCATAGACACGGTGTTGCGAGGCCGGGCTAGCCGCTCCCTGCAGGGCATATCGCTAGTACTTAGTACCCTAAACATCCCTAAACCATGGCAAAATGATTCAAAACTTGATGGTGTCATCAAATGTCATCATATGTCATCATCCTCGTTCTGCTTTTGGGTTTTATTTTCTGATTTCGGGTGATATCAGGGATGATCATGGATGATGAATGATGGCAAGTCGCCTCGTTATCGCTGGATCATTCCGATGATACGTGTGGGATCGTGTGGGGTTAACATCCTGAAAAATTCCTTGCAGGCTTCTGGCCCATCGATCCCATGCTACTGCGTTTGGCGAAGTTGGGTCGCCTCTTGCGGTTGATGCGACTGGTGCGAAAACTCAAAGGATTTGATGTGCCCCGGCTGCGCTGCTAGGGCTGAAGATCAACAAGAATTATGCATAGGAATGGTTGATACTGGTCAACGTTGATCATAGTACTGCTTAGGGTTGACCTTACAACATCATGGTGACCGTTAGGTGGCTATGGTTCATGCACTGTGTCCATGATGGTCGCCGTCATTTCAGCAGGGAAAGCAGATATTTGTGTTTCTCAGAATAGGGCCCCCACAAAAGGGTTGGTTAGTGACAAGAAATGATTAGTATTGTATTATATGATTTGGTATACCTTAATTCAAGAAACAAGAATATTTTTCAATGAACTTAGCCATTTTCAAAGGGTGACTTCTCGCAACGTGGCGAAGGCTTTTGGAGCTCGTTGTACTTGAACCCCCTTCTTACTGTTTGCTGCTACTGGCCAACCCATTCGCACTCAGAACTCAGAACTCGAAGACATTTGAACAGACTTGGTTGATCTTGGTTACATGTGATTCAACTTGCCATAGATTCAGCTGCAAGATGATTGCTCATACCTGTCAACCTTTGCCTATCTCATTTGGAATAATTGTCAGGAAGGTTTGGCTAGTTGTTTTGCAGGGGATTTGATTTGTGTTTTTCCTTGTTCTCAGATCGATCCAGCTCTCAGATTTTCTGGGTGGATCCACAATGATCCGATCATGTAGATCGAATAGATGGGATCGGATAGGATAGGATAGGATAGAGAGTCACTTCAATTAGCTGATGAATGGGTGGCTCAACTGCCCCACTACCAGCAGGGACATTGTGAACCGAGGCGCTATATATCTTGACCACAGCCCTTCGGGGTTCTGTTACTGCACCCTGCCCGCATCTGAAGCGTTACGGATGATCTGAAGACTTAGGATGAGAATTGAACCAGAGTTGGCGGATCATTTGCTAAGTATCTAGTAGTTTAATACTGGTATCCAGCCAACAATCAAGGTACATACACACGCCCAAACATTATATTGTATTAGCATAAATACTGCATATGTTTTTTGTTTTACATACATATTCAGCCTGTATAGCTGGGGACAAATGTTGTGCAACAAAGCCGCCATCAGCTCTTCGTTAACAGGCTGCACCACGACTGTAACCTGTGGGTTCCTTGGGGTAATACTGTCACCGAGGGGTCGCTGGTTCCCTAGCAATCCTTCTACCGCAGGCTGGTTGATCGTTACACAAACTGGCTGAGGATGGTTACCTCTTGACAGGAAGGGTAGGGATAGGGAGGTGGAAAGCGACAATGGCATACCAAGAGAAGTGAGGATATATCCACCCACGCTCTAGTTGGTGGTTTTCCCACCTTCGACTTCTTTTGAGACCTTGAAACTTGAAACCATCAACTAGCAGAGCATTTTCGCACTTGAAACTGCCGTCAGCTTTGGAACGGCCATCAGAATCTCTATATTGATTATGTTGAACACATAGTTGACTTGACCTATCATAATTTTCGAGCATCGAGAAATTGAATATCACTACAATGGGTGCTGTTTTCCAAGAACATCGCAGGTTTCAAAGCTGCTGCGTGTCTTTGGTAAGCATGGCTTCGTACAATATACTTTGGGTAAACGTTTTGCTCAAGCTCAAGGCTCTAGCCATTGTGTCTAAATATCTTTAGGCAAGTCAGCTTCCCAGAGACGGAAAGGACCCGCCTGCCCATTCTGGCGTAGGATGGGTTGACGCCAGACATCAACTTCAAGCCCGCATTGCAAGCTGGGCTGCCCCAGACGACGTATCACGTTGGAGAAGGCCCACGAGCGCTGCCCATTTGCTGCAGCTGGCGACAATGAAACCGCCCCCTTGACTGAGGGCCGGTTGCCACATGTTGCAACCTGTTTTATTGACCTCGAAGCCAGCTCTGCACAAAGTTGAGAAGTCCGAAGCCGAAGAAAACGGTTTGAAGGCTACATGTGATGTGGGAAGCCAATGTTGCAGGGAGATCTCACAGGTTCCACAGCGATGAGGGGGGGGCTCTGCATGCGTGCAGATCCCACACTTCTTTCGTTTTATTTTGCTCTCGCAGACAGCACTGATGGCTGACTTCCTTTGGCATGTCACCACCATCGTTTGCATGACACGCAGTGGCTATGACATACTGCAAGGAAACACCCGCTATTGAATATATCGATGTCATTTGATGTCTATTGTCTCTTGGCAGATCCCGGCCAGGACACAAAAACCACCCCCAATGTGAAGGCAGATGTCGTTGAGGAGGGCCTCCCGCGCCAGGTAAACAAGTCATGGCAGTACCCACAACTGATTTGGCGATGCGATCACTACTGCAGTGTACACAACAGGATCAACCTGCAGAATCACTACCAATGTGTGGTGATGGTTGGGGGTCAGCTTCGCCGGGCATTGTGGTGGACATGTGGCTTGCCGTCGTGATTGCAGAAGAAGGTTTCGTGAATCGTTGCACTACATTTTGCCCATTCATTTCTTGAAATCAATCCGAAGAGGATTTTGAAGACGGGCCAGTGTTCAAGATTCCTGCGGATAAATCTCAAGAAACGAACCGGCCATGAGTGGAAGAACTTCTTTCTTCCACTCATCGGCCGGCTCTTTTCTTGAGATTGGACTGTATCCACAAGGTGGCTAACGATTCGTTGGCCATCTAGCCATTCGTTCGCCACCTTGTGGACGTGGTTCTTCCATTCGTGGACTGGTTCATATCTCGCTGGATATATGTGAGGCCCGTGGAGGGACCGGATGACTTCTAGTTCAATGAATTTCTCTTTGATGCATCCAAGAACTTGTTTGACAAAGGATGTTTGATGAACTGCTTGGACTGCTTGCGCCGACCCAGTGGGCTGAAAAATACCAATGTTCCCACCGCTGTGGCTCAGTGAACCTGCATTGCACAATTGCGAAGGGGAAATACATCTATACACACACCAATTTTGGGCACCTTAATGATGCATACCAATGGTGTAGAGCACTAACGAGCTAGCGTTTGCCCTCTTAGGATGCTCACCACTACCCCTTTGGGGTTGGATACTTGTCCTATGCAGGGTACGGCGCAAAGGTTCTGGCACTACAAATCACCGATGCCCAGGTAGGTGAACAGGTCTACCCATTCAATAATACACATTTGTAACACGGAGGTTCAAAAAAACTGGGGTTGGAGGTTTCACTTTTTCACTGAGGTGTTGCTTTGGTCATTTCTCATGTGGCTTGGCAAGCAGCTATTCGCATTTCTGCTGCTTTTTGGTGTCCTGGCTTGGCCAGATAGATATATGATATATCCCCCAAAACAAAGTCTTCCACTCAGACCCTGTAAGCAATGGACAGATTTCTTTCGACTGCAAACCTCCAGCCGCAGTGCTTCGTTCGGACTAGACCATCTCCCCCTGTCAGTGACATTTTTTGGCATGGCTTGTCTCGTGGTAGATTTGGCAGCACCACTCTACAAGCATTTGTCCACAAGCGTTTGCGGGGAAGATCACAGGTGTTGGATCATCTTGGAGTAGTTCTGAATAGGCCATGATAGACCCAACTGCTGTGCGATCTCTGGCAGGCTGTTCTTGCTACAGTTGATCTTTGCACTCTTTCTGCTACTCGGCTGAGCAGTGCCCTGGGATCCATCGTCGACTTGTTGATTGAGTTGACTGGAAGAGTTCTGCGGGGTGTCAATACCAAGCATGACCAGAGTATGTTAGGTGAACATTCCAGCAGTTCCATTGCTCTGTTCATTTTTCGGGATTTTCATGAAAGGTACTGGTGCAGGCTTTCAACCCACAACGAAAAAGGCTATGGTCGCGAATGATAGGATCCTTGGATGACTCGTGATTTTTGAAGACTACCCACGTCGAAAACCTGTGAAATTACGCCGCCCCATGAGTAGTGTGGCGTGTCGTGACGATTTGCTCTTGGATTCAGTGGATGAGTCATCCATCGCAAGGCAGAGGATTGTTCAAGACACCATCAGTTTCGGAGATCGAGCTCCAGCTGTGAATGAACAACTGTTCCTTTACTTTGGAACCTGCTCCAGATCTCTTCTCACTATGTTCGTGTCTTGTCCACTGCAAGGGCGGAAGTGTTTATTTGTGCTTGGGACAATCTCATAGTATAGAAGATTTACTAACGTTGTAGGGCAGATTTACTGACATTGTAGGAGTCACTTTGCCTAGACACTTCAAAGCTTCTCAGTGCGGCGAGAGAAGTCCGAGACATTGAGAAAAGATTGCCCCGCACCAGGGACCTCCGAATATGTGGAAGGCCATTCATCTCATCAGTTTATCATGATGTATCCCACACTTTGTCTTGATGTTTTTAGGCGATTTCTGATGTTCAAAGGTCTGGTTGTTGAGGCAGTTGTATGACTATTAAAGGCTGGGAGCGAATGGGTTGTATGACGGGGTTCGACGGCGACTTGCATGAGGAAATCACTTTGGGCAATTGGCCACCAGTGGCAAGGACTGACCCACCCGTGACGGTGGATATCCCAGGGTTGTCGTGTACCATACGAATGGCTGGTTAAAACAGAAGCCATTTTGGAGTGGAGAAGTACCAACTGTTGCGATTCGGGGTTCCACTTTCATCCGCAAGCTGTGGAGATCGCCAACCCCGGGACCTGGTGGCGTTTCAGCCTTGGTGAGGATTCTGCAAGACCACGTACATGAAGCTTTCTGCGCCTTCTGCATTCTTCACAAGGCGAGGAAGAGCCTCCCCTCATCACATGCTCATCACATGCCAGAGATTGCCCTTGAAGCTTTACAAGGCTCAAGGACACTAACCACACATGTCACCAGAGATGAAAATTGCAGGGGACTTAGTAGAACCGACATGTTCTCTGCATTTTTGGCATGTAAGCAACCAGGAACACTGAGGGATACTGTTGTCAGGTTTGGGCATACGGGCAACATTGTCAGATCACAGCACATCCTTCTTGCTCCCTTTGGAAGATGGATGATGAACCATTCTGAGGGTGGAATGCTAATGCAACATGTGCACGCACCGGCAAACTTTGAAACTTATCACAAACTGGTTTTGGTTTTCCAAGGATCATTGTAAAAAGCCCTTGGTTGATTGACAGCTTCATGGTATTCCTCGACCTGGAATTGAAGGGATCACAATATATGTCACGAATTTTTTTTCGTGTTTTTTTTCTCTCTCTCTCTCTGTTTTTTCTGCCTCTTTCTTTTTTTCTCTCTCTCCCTCTCTCTATCTCTCTCTCTTTCTCTTGCTTGCCTTCAAGTGTGCATGATTCTTTCCTTGATATGTTTGGTCAGCTTCGGTCCAGTGAGCGCTGGAAACGCTTGAACGGTTCTTGAACACCTCATCCCATGTTTCAGGTAGTGATTCCATAGGTGCCCTATATGATCTGACAGAAGTGGTAGCCATGTGGTAGCCATATCTCTTCCAGCTGAGAGCCCCGGTGCGGCGTGTCAGATCACCATCGGCTATGCTTTGATCGCTGTAATCAACGGTGTGTTTTTGAGACTCGGTGGTGGCTGATTGACATGTTTGATGTTCCTGGTCGCGTTGAGGCTGTTAGCAGCCATTTTTGTAGGGGAAAATTCACAGTAGAACAGGTAACTTTAACTTTAACTCCACTGATTGGAATGTCTGAATGACTTTTGACATTCATTGTTTCACAGGGGGCAGGGTGACATAGTAACAAATCTAGTATAATATGTCTGTCATCTACAGCAGTTCAATGCATAAATTTCCGAACCGTTTAAATCAGCACATCTCTGACATACAAAGATTAGAAGAAACAAGAGTTGGGCAGAGTTGGGACATGTTGGGACCTTAAGAGGTTTTAACAGTAACTCAACCGGTTGGGACTGGAGATTGCTTCACTTTGAAGCGTCTCCACTTGCAGCGCCGCTGCGTTTTGTTGCGTGGCTTCCATGTCCATAGGACGGGCTCCTTGTCGCAGCACGGGAGGACGGCGAGCATTTTGACACCCATCACAGCTATCAAAAGAAGAGTTCATCATCACAGTAGCAGAGATCAATCCCACTGAGTCTTCATATCTTTGGAGGGTGAAACCCATGCCAAGGAAAGAAACGTTTTCGGCTGCAGAGAACGATGACAAGATCATGATGCGCAACTCGGCGCAACGACTTACCTTGTTGCGTCGCCTGACCAACTGTTGAGTGTACCAAACGATTATCGACACCTGCGGCATGCTGCAACTGAGGAAACACTGAGAAGAAACGAGATCAGCATATCAAAAAGATGAAGTCTTTGTTTGAGGACGGGCGTTTGCTGCCCGAAATTAGGTTTTTTGTGTGCAAAAAAGCCAATGCCTTGTTTTGGATGATTCTCATCGATAAGAGAATGGTATTACAGACTTATTGGAATCATTTGATATCATTTGTAGAAGAAGCATCTAGAGTAATTTGATGATTCTCTCTAGACATGTATGGGCCATATGAGTAACTGTATTTAGATTCATGCTTACGCATATTGAAGATGATGAAGATGGAGGACATTCAATGTGCAGCCCATGCGCTGTATTTCCTGTAGCCGTCACTTTTTGAACATCTTAAAACTGCACCAAAGACATCTCGGGTTCAGATGCATCTCGCAGCGGGTAAGAGCATTTGAGGTCAGGCTTACCTTTAATTGCATGTGGCGTGTGGCGTCCGGCGGCCACCAAGGACGGATTTTGTACAATATTTTAAGTAGCCTTCAAAGATCTTCAAAGATTGAAGTCAATGCACAAAATTCGGTGTCCACTGGTCGACTGTACCCTGAAAATCGTGGTTGCCTACTGCTGGGATGCTTGGGGGCGGGCAGCTGGTTTACACCGTTTCACAGGCTGCCGATGAGACGGGTGACGGCGTGCTCGATAGAGAAGAATTTATTCAAGTGCAGCTTGGTTGCACTGACTGCTTCATGAATCGGGATGTTCATCACGTGGTGTACCCCCAGGAGGGTTTTCTGCATGTTCTTTCTCTGGTCGGCCTGGGGGAGGTACTGTAACAGATACAGATTGACCATGCGATTTGCCCATTCATGAGGTTTTGAAGCGTAGTACAATTCCTAATGAAAATCGATCCTTCATCAAGAAACTACAATTTCTTGCGTAGAGCTTCCTGTCGCCATTTGCTAGAGATTGGACGGATCACCGTTGCAAAGTCGATATGCAACTGAGGCGGAGGATACCCACAGAACCATGTTGCAGTAGTCAACACGCAATACCGCATGCATGTTTCGTTGTTCATGCACCAGCATAACATGGCACAAATACAAGACTTCAATTGGTGCCATGTCCCAGCGCGCGAATTCTTGAAGATAATGATGCCTTACTATTGGCTCCCAAACACTGCAGCTGTCCTCTGTTGTGCATGAACATTTTGGTGATTCTGACCTGATGCAGATAAAATGGCAGCAAAATGATCGACTAGAACGAGAGAATGACTACCCCCCGGCAAAACGCAAGCATATGCGTGTGCGTCACCAAACCGCAGGAATGCAAGTTTTTTGCATATACTTTGTGAGTTGGGGTGGGCCCTTCCCTAGCACACTATCACGATGCACTGTACACAATCTGAGCACCTAACAATCAGCGGCCTTGCTCTATATGAACCAGGAAGTCAATCACCTGGGTCCGTCGATGGTTGGAGCTCTGGCCAACTGAGAAAAAACAGTGTCAAAATCCGCCCAGAGTCTGTCTCTAGGAGCTGAGCTACTTGAGCCAACAGGATTCAAGTTCAACCCTTTCAACTACCAGGTTTCTGAGTTGGTTGGACCTGGAAGGTTTTGCCAAGTTCCGGGAGGTTCATCCGAAGGCGTTCCAAACAGCTGACCCTTGGGATCTCAGGATGACAGACCCTGAGATCGTGAACTGGCTGGCGGCCATGGATTTACAGATCGCTGACCCCAATGCCCTGTGCTTTGGCTGCCGGCTGGCGGTTTCGACAGCGGCACTCCCATGGTGGGGAACCTCCATGGCTGTTCTCAGCACTTGTTGGTTTTCAAGTGTGTGAAACCAATTCTTCTAAGCTTGGACATGGTATAACATAGTGATGGCAATTTTCCTACCTTTTTGTCAGGTGGATGTTGGCGGATTCGTCAGCAGTGTCTAAGGGGCCCATTGCACAAACTTATCATGTTTGATGATTGATGTGTTTGAGTGATGATAAATTGCTTGGATACGTACAGCAAAGTGAGGTTCACGAGGATTATCACCAACATGATCCAGAGACCCGTGGTCCTTTGTTGACACAAATGTGCAAAAAATCTCTGACTGGTGAAGAAACATCGTGGGAACCTGGACACTTCCAAGATGAAACACTTCAGAGGAGGCAGAAATGTTCAAATGGGTGACTTACAACAGAAACAGCAGCTGGTTCAATTTGTTACGAATAATGATTACTAATGTTTGCTAAAGATTTCCTTTGAAGCTGTCGTTTGGAAGTGAATAGTGCACAGTCGCTGACCGCATGGCCAAAGCCACCATTTTTGGGTGATTGAAAAAATCGCTGTTTGGGGATCATGACCGAGGCAGCTACCATCCACTGGGCCACAGGATACGCTGGCAGCGGCGCCCGAGGTTCGACATGGTGATCGGCGAGCACGACGAGGAAGGCACGCTGAATGCC
>VSDK01025600.1:108975-128209 GCA_009767595.1 Symbiodinium kawagutii | reverse complement strand
TATTAAAAATTTTAAAATTTAATTATAAAATATTTATTATATTAAATTTTCTATTTTTTATAAAATTATATATATATATTTTTTTTTTTTTCAAAATATTATTAAATATTTTTATTTAATAAAAAAAATTCCTTTGTATAAAAATTTTAGGTATAAATTATATTTAATATTTTAAAATAAAAAATAAAAATATTTTAAATTTCTTTAAATTTTAATATATTTCACTAAAATTAAAAAATTAAAGATTATTTAAAATAAATAAATTAACATAAAATTATTTCGTTATTATTTTATATTAAAAAAATATAATAATAAAGGTAATTTCTCTGTGCATAAAAAAAAAAAAATTAGAGAAAGATAGAGAAAGGGAAGGCTGCTCGCGGGAGCTGAAGCCTCAGCCCTCTGCTTTTGAGGCGCAATACTCTAACCAGTAAACTAAAGAAATTATATTTCTTTGGAGCGGCCTGACGCCTCTGGCTGGAAGCTTGTGGTGGGATCGAAATAAGAACGCCAGGAGCGTCCATGGATCGTCGGTCCCTTACAGTATTAGAAATAAGAACTCCAGGGTCGTCCGCGGGTAAATCCATGATTATAAATATGAACCAGCTGAGAACCCCAGGGTACCCTGAAAAAATCTTAAGCGGTTCTTATTCATCGGTTCCACCGTATTTTTTAGATTAATATTACGGATATGTGGTTTACCTGAGCTATATATCGTTTTGGGGAAAAAGTATTTCAATAGGATACAACCATTCATATTTATGCGTCAAGTATCTTCAAGTTCTATTTTTCCAAACATTGGTATTTTACCAAGAGATGTTCATCGTTAAAATGGCCAGCATTGGCACAGGAGTCCATATGCTGGACTCGACGCATGTACAAAAAGTAGTTTCTCAAATGAACAGCTCGGCCTCACTCGTGTTGCTTCTTTGCAATCTTGGGAAACCACTTTTCCAATGAGCAACATAATTTGGATGGCGTTCGTTTCCTCAACAAAGATCATATCGGTGGCATCATTGAATCTCAACCACGCAAACACCACCCAAAGCCACAGCGGAAACCTCCCGTGTCTGGACCTTTCCGGATTGGGAAATGGTGGTTGTGACACGCTTCAGCAATGGCTACGGCTGCTCCATAGTGGTTCAGCGTCCTGCGTTTCCGCCAACAGAATGGTTATCAGAAGTGCATCCGGCCTCTCTACTTAGAACAAACTGCAAGAAGAATCATGATCAAAAAGTGCGTGCTCAATTTTTCTGAATTCCACGGGATCTACGACTCAGGCGAACTCCTTTCGATGGTTTTGCACAATAACAGCCCATGGTAGGAAGCAAATACAGGAAACACATGTATATAAACGTGGGTACAGTAATTGGTTTATGATGACCATGTATTAAGGCAACAGGCTTCAAGGAACGCTTCATAGTGAGCCCAGCCCTCCCATGATCCACCCATGGTGCCTCAGAATGCCATCCCGCTGGGATCTTTTTGTGGTTCCTCCAGCAGGCCATGGATATTCAGCTACCAATCTGTGCGGAGTTCAAGGCACTGGTGGCCGAAACTGCTGCAACTTTCAATCCAGGGATGATGGACGCTGGAGAACTCATTAGGCCAATGGAAACCAAGGGCAAACTCATGGACTGTGGCATTTCTGACGTGGACTGACTATGATCGATGATGTCGAGCCATAGGAGTCATAGAGGTGACCTCTCGGAATGAACAATCGGCTTTGTGGAGAAACAACCTCTAGTCATGCTTGTTTGTTGCTTCATCCTCGCGTCATGCCCTGTGAAATTGCTTAGTAAAATGACAAATCTGGGTTCTATCAGTAGATGCACGCATGACCATCATCAACCACAACAACAGCTGTCCGTCACATGTCTCCTCTGCACTTTGAGCTTGGCTCATCATTGCGATCACCTCTGCAGCTCCCCAATGCTGTCTTTGGGGAAAAGGCTGGGATTTAAAGGTCGACAGCTGAGCTTGGGGGACTGGTCACCACTGTTGAGCGGCAATCGTTGGTTTCCCTCCAGAAGCAGAAGGTGTAATGACAATTTTCAAAAGACCAGGTGAGACAAGGTGTAATTGCCAAGGCATAAATCACCAAGGAATATGAAAATTTGGTGCCTTGTGATTTCCAAGGTAAACGCCTTGTATCAACCATGTAAAAGCCAAGGTAGAATCACCAATAGCCTCAGCTGCTGCTGGAAATGATAGCATGCAGTCAGTAACCCTGGACACTGCTCGCACGGTGGACGCCTGCTTCAAACGGGCTACCTCTTTGCAGTCTGCATTCCTACAAGCAGCGATATTCGGAGTTCATGCCATGCTATGGTCGTTGGAATGATTTCAAAGCGAGACATTGAGATTAGGTTTTTTTTCACATATTGAGTCAATTCACAGTTCCAATTGTTAGTCTACCTCGCAATCATATCCATGTATCTCCAATTGGAGGGTCATCCGAACATGTGAGATCTCAATTGGGCCTGCTGCGATAGAAAATCAGATTGTTTGCCCCTCATCATGGTTGGCAAAAAGAATATCACTTGTCGATTTCTCTAATAAGTTTTCACATATATGTATACTGTATATACATATCAATAAATATCTACATTGATATTTCAATTCATAAACACCCATATGCAAACATCCTTGTAATCATTGGTATCCCTTGGACTGTGTTGCGGTGACAAGCGCCCAAGGCTGTACCAGGTCTCCGCAATACACTGATTCTTCCGGTCTCCTCTTCACATCGTTGGTCACTTGCTTGGCGCGTGTGGCCCACTTCAAAGAGGTCAAGGTCTCCTTGTTGCGCGGATGGTGACATTCTGAAACAATGTGATGGGGTAAATGTTGGTTAACTGATCCTTAGTTATCAACTATTAGTTGATTAACCATTACTTGTTTCACCATGAGTTATTAACACCAGTTGTAACCACCAGTTGGTTATTGACACTTATAACCTTTAGTTGATACACCATTGGTTGAGTTATTAACAATAGTAACCACTAGTTCTTGACACCTACAACCACCAGCGCAAGCCTCGATTCATTGGCGTCCTCGCAATTTGAGCTCGCAGGGGAACAGTTCACGAACATCAGCGTTTTGGCGGATCCGCCCAAGCTATCCTGGCGAATGGAACAGGGGCGGCACTGGCATCATGAATTTAAATGATTGGACAGCCAAACATCTAGCTGGTTGGTGGGCAACGTTTGCCCCATCCCAAGAACATGCCAAAGCCAATTTGACGATCACCCCCCAAATATTACCAAAAACACATTGTAAACCACTGACCAGCATCAACAAGCTTATGTAAAGAAATCCCTGAGAAGAGATACCTAGCACTTCTTGGATCCTTGGCCCAAAACTCCACGCGTTCGCTGATGACTTCGGCGGATGGAACCGTGTGAGGTAGTGGGCCCTTTGGGTCACCGCTTTTACCCAGCAGTTGGTTACCTTCAAGTCGTATCATGACCATCATCTTGGTTCATTGACATTCGGGCAGCAAGAATCCCCGCAATCTATAACTGGATGCACCCTGGATTCATGCACTGGCTATCTGGATTGAAGGTAGATGTTGATGGGAAACCGGAATAGCTATACAACTATTCTCTGATGGCACTGTGAAGGTATTTTTTGTCAGCTGGCTTTGCGGGCTTGTCGAGTATTTAAACCCTACTTGAGCAAAGAACACCTGGCACTGAAACGGCTTCAAATTGAACTCTTGGATTGTTTTACTTTCGGGTCATCTGGGAGGCATTGAGTTCAAATTCCTTGCGGAATGCGCAACAGCCGTGATATCACCACAATTCACCCAGTTTCTTTTCACCACTGTAATCTCGTGGTGTCTGAGTCTGGTCATTAATAGGTTGTTTCCAAGATATTTCAGAATTATTGGTGGTCGGCTACGTGCTAGCAACTTCCCAGGATCCGCGCCTGCATGAGCATGGTGAGCTTGTGGTTTCTGTAGGGGATGTTCTTGCTGCCCTGCACTCAGGGCTGCCAACAGCAAGAGAACTGCAATCACATTGCTGATTTGCCATCGAGGCAGTTTGTCTTGTTGTAGGGATCGGCAGGAAACTTGATATACATGAGGATGTTTTCTTTTTCACATCAGGTGGCGTGACTTGGAAACACAATAGGGTTCTACTATACACCTAAGAAGCATTGACTACCTTGTGCCAATGTACATCAGCATCCCTGAATTCATACATAATTAGTAAATGGCCTCGAAACAAGAGCCTCCACCAACTAGTCATTTTTAGCCATTATATGGCCCATCATCTTGAAACTACATGTTTAGTCATTATGTCATAAATCATCTTCAAATTATACTAACCAATTATACGTTGAGTCACCACATGACCAACCATCTTGAAATTATATGTTTAGTCATTATATCACCATTATCACCAGTCATCTAGTGATTTTTAGTGATTGCTGATGGATGATAGCTCATCATCAATGGCTCATTAATCATTAGTAACCACTAATCATGATCAACCATCAGTAATCATCAATCATCCATCACTAATCATGATCATCCATTAGTTACTTGAGTCGGCCATCATCAATCATTAGTCACCCTGGATCCACTCCGTCCGTGTCGTCCGTGCCGTATGGCACCTTCGACAAAGCCTCGATGACATCTCCCAGAGCAGTTAGGCCTGGCAGCTGCAGTGGGTCTCACTGGAAACACCCAACCATGGTGGTGGTTGCTCAACATAGGGAGCCCCAAAGATGGTTGGTTTATTACCTATAAACTGGATGATTTGGGGGTATCTTGAGAAACACCTATGTGTTGTCCATAAATGATACCCGCAACCATTCACAGCTATGGCCACTTGAACATTCGCAGTGGGCGGGTTACAGCATGAATTTAGATCGCTTTTGAACTGCTGGCACGTCTCGAGTCTGGCCCAATACTGGTATTTATGTCCCTATTGTAACTGGGTCATATTCATTCATTTTCTGGGAAACAATTGGTGGGAAATTATGTCGCCACAATTAGATATAATCAGTACATCCCTGGGTGTTTTCTAGTATGGTTGGAGTTCCAAAGCGTGGTATTGGCATACATTTGCCCACTGTAGTATCCTGATGAGTGGCAGGGTATTGAACAACTACTGCCTGATTTGCATTTCTGCAGGATTGGTTTATTCCCTGATTCTATCGGTGGCTAGATCCCCAGTCGATTAGATTCCCTTGATTGCTGGTTATGTCACCATGAATGCTCGTCATTGTCACCATTGATTGTTGGTTCATACCCATTACTACCAATGCACTGAGATTCCACCACCATGAAAACAACGGTTGGTCTCTTTTGGTAGATTATATAGACCCCTTAGTTAAGCAAGAGTTGTTACAGTACAAACACATTAAAACAATGGTTGTTGGAATCCCGTGGATTGATCATCACAGTTCATGGCAAGCTTTTCCTCATGACGGAAAACCCTGTGATAACGTCTTCCTCATGACTGATAACCCTGTGATAGCCTTAACTTGCCCACCTTCCTTTCCGCTTTCCGAGGAAAAAAGTTATGCACTACACACGGTGATAACCATTCCCTTGGTCCACCTTGGTTGCTGAGGCTCCAACTTTTATTGATCTCTATGGCCTCTTTCAACGCATCGCCACCTTGCCAGCTGCTTGGGCTATCACTGGTTGGATCGTTGATGGCTAATGAATGATAAGACCTTTGGTAATGACTCACGAAAATAAGAAATTAACAATAATTAATTTCAACAATCATAATGACCGGCTATTAATGATCAATTCTGCAAATTTCAAATATATCAAAACATTTGTATGTACTATAAAACGAATAATGACAGTTGGTAGTTAATATGTGTTAATATCATCAAGAAAAAGTACGTATCCTCGTCAAGCATTGAGCATGGTCAATCATTAGGGAGAATTCTTGGCAGTGAATGACAGGGACTACTCGCTGGCAAACTAACCTGGAATGAAAATGGTGATTCTTAGCTTCCACGGGATCGTTGCCCAACGGGTAGCTCGTGCTTTACCAGCTGGTGGGCCCAAAATCAGCACTTTCCTCTTTCCTACCCAGTATCTACTGACATTAGTCAACTGAATACTGTCAATACCGTGACCAGTTGGACACACAGAGCTCTTGCTGCTCTGCATGGGTACCCAATACAGGTGAAGGATGGTAAAGTTTTAAGATGCTTAAAATGAGAGGAAGTCATCAGAATGACTCAACATGCTACAAGGTATTCTCTGGGAATCAAAGCTATGTTCGATAGCCAAAGGTTGCCACCATTTATGCATAGCATTTTCCCCAGATCTCACAGGTTATCTTCTGCTCCCGGGGCATGTTGCATATTTCTTGGGCCTTTCTTGGGTGATCCTCTGAGCTCGCCATACTTCATAGGCCAACTATTGGTTTACACCACCAGTAGCTGGGAACATCTTCGATTACTCACCAGTGACATCCGAGATTCAATATCCCGCCCCTGGGGCCGTGGCTCACTTCGCTCTTTTTCAGCCTCTCTGAGCCCGCCAAATCGCACAAGGTGATTTTCCCATAGATCACCTGCGAGCTGAGGCCTTCCCCAATGGAGTGCCTGGTGGTGCCTGGTGGTACCTTATTTTTCAGCAGTTCGCTTCATCAAAAATCTCATCACCTAGAAATACCTATATAGAAGTCTTATAGTGAACTATGTCAACTTGGAGTCAAATCCGTCAACCAATTCATGAGTGGTCAAAGGTTGGATGGCAATTTTGAGAAAGTACCTCAGATTGCAGGTTGAAACCAAGCTCATTTATCACAAAGGAAGCTTTGGTGATAATTCAATATCATTCATCCAAAAGTATGTCGGCACAAAAGCAACATGTTCGTTCTACACGCCCACATGAGCAATAGACACGCCATTCTCTCATTCCGCAACAGTAACATCTGCCTTTAAACATCCCAGCAGCACGTTAATTTGTGAGTCCCAAAAGGACTTCAAAAGGGACCCAAAAGGGACCGGTGACACGGTGGGTGCTTGGCATACCATACTGAATGTGTTGGTTCGACCAATGATTGGTGAAAACTTTCGATGCGTAGGCCTTTTCCAAGATTGGTTGGCTGAAGTTGGGATTCCCGGTTTATACATGAACCTAACACCATCCAACCCCATGGAAGATGATGAGGATGCTGCTGATGATAGCATGACGACAAGTGACATATATGTTCAATGTTGATCTCCCTACAGTAACATGTATCAACTTCTGTAGCTTCCATAGTGATGATCTGCCATCATCGCCACAACGTGTTGGTCCCCATAGAAGACCTGTTGTGGTTGGTAGTCATTCGTTGTCTTTGTAGTCCCAGAACGAAGCCACAGCCAGCCAGCAGCTTCAACAAGCCCAACTGGTTATCCACACCATCAGGCTGCTGGTCACACGCATGATACGGGTCTTGATAGACTGAACGTTTTCCACAAGAACCTCCGCATACATCATCCGTCTCAAAAAAAAAAACTGATGTGCAATTGACAGCCCAAAAATGCACTAGCAACATTGCAGAGAGAACAACCAAAAGTTACACCTATAATGATCAATGATGGTTGGTAACGCTCAATGATGCTTGAGCAACTGTTAACATGATCAATGATGCCAATGATCGCAACAATGCTTCCAACCATGGTTCCAACCATTGATGATGGTTTAGCATGATGGTTTAACCATGTTGAACCACAACGGTGGTGAAACATAGAATTGCCTGCTGATTTGGACGGCCGACGCCTGGTCCGACTCTTTGGCAGTGGCTTCGACGACGATGCTGAGCCTGGGTCATGGCATCCAACTGTACGGCTAGGGGAGGAACGTCTGGCACTGGCGATGAGGGAAGTCTGGCTATAGTATGCTTATAGATCTTATGGTATATCAATGTATGCTATATTATGCTAGAGTAACGGAAGTCTGGAAAGTGGATGAAAGTGATTGATTAATGTTGTTGATCTGAATTCAAAAAACAAATGGGATAGTGATGGTGGTTGATTATAATGGGTGACGATGAGGAGTGATGATAGCTATTGAGAATGAGTGATGATGATGGTTGATGATGGTAAAACATGCGCTTACTAGCATTAAACAACAACTATGAACGGCAATACAGACATGACATGGATGATTTTCTTGCTGGCTGATGATGAACTATGACGACTATATAATTATCACTACGGAGGGGGGACTTTAACCAAAGAAATCTCACCAATCTGCCATGACATGCCATGGCTCATTATCACCAAGCAGCTAGTATCACCAAGCAGCTAGTTGCGGGTTTTTCTGCAAACAATTGCAAACAATCGCCTGTTTGTCAGATCAGACCGAGGCTCACTTCACCTTGGCCCAAACGTTTTTGGTCAAACTGGTCTTCCTCCCGCACTTTGTCGGTCAGTTGCCGCGACGCCTCAATTGTGCCCGGCTCGCTCGCAGCCCTAGGCCGCTCCTTGAAGCGATGGTGTACCTCCGAGGGAGCGAATTTTCCGCTCCAACACCGAAGCTTCCACCTTCGCAGCCTCCAGCTCTTGATTCGCAAGGTCCTGCGCTCGTTGAAGCTGAGACTGCTCACCGCGAAGCTCGCGAAGCACCTGCTGTTGACGTTGCAAGTAGCTGACCTCCACTGGTTCAGGTAGAGCGCTCATCACAACTGCTGCACGCTGGCGCAAATCCTCTGCCTCTTTGCTCAGGCTTTCAATTTTCTCATCCAAAATAATGATCCTCCGTTCAGATCGAATGCACTCCTTCTCCAAGAACTCCTGGTCACGTTGAAGTTCGCGAAGCTCTCGAGACGAATTGGCAGTAGCACTATGCGAGTTCTTCAGGCCCTCAACCACTTCCTCCATGACGGACTTTTGCGATTTGGTTTTCTGAAGCCGATCTTCCAAGGCACGAATCTCACTGCGAAGTTGCTGGCTCTGTTGCTCGGCCTTCGCCTGATCTGATCGTTTGCGCCACAAGAGTTCATCGATCTCCCGGCGCAGTTCGACAGCCTCCGTCTCGAGAGGCTCTGCATCGGGAGCTGGTGATTTCTCCTGGTTGCCGTCCTTGATCATCTCTCTCAATCGGCCTAACTCTTGTAGCTGGACTTCATTCTCCATCTGCAGCCTCTGAATCTGTTGATGTTCCTCATCTTCTTGATGCTTTTGGACCTTCTGCCATCGCATCTCCAATGTCTCGCAGTCAGATTCCAAAGCCTCCAGTTGTCGCAGCATCCAACTTGGGACAATGCCCTGTTTGTACTGGTCCTGCATGACATTTTGCAGTTCGACCTCGATTCTCCGGATGCGTTCCTCATAGCTGGAACTCAGCTCGATGTTTTGTCTTGTCACCGTTTGCACCTCCTCCATGATGCCAGCACAGCACATTTCAAGATCTTCTGGAAATGGTTCAAGATCTTCATGCTTTTCCAGTTCCCTGTCCAGCATCGAAAGTTGGGCCTCTGTCAAGTTCATGGCCGACAATTCCTTTTCCAAAGATTGAAGTTCTTCAGAGAGAAGATATCCTTCCAGAGCTGCCTGCCTTAACTGATCGACAAACTCCTCAGTTTGCACATCCACCTGCGGGACCTCTTCACTCCCCAACTCTGAGCGCAACTCGCGATTCAACACCTGAAGCTGGAAGAGGAGTTTCATGTCGTCAGATGACAAGGTGTCAGTCCGCCCGCACTGGCCAAACATTAGAAATATCACCCAACTCGAGTTGGGTCTTGTTTCTGTTACGGTTTCAAGATTAGTGATCGGAAATCTCAGGAAAGTTACCGAAAGATGTGGATCAGCGGTCAGCTTTGCGATGAATCCTAAAAGTTGGGCAGAAATGGCAGCTAGATGCAGCTAGTGACCCCAAGCATCAAGCGTGAAAAACCAGCAAACCCGAGCCCATGGTTGATCCATGTTGGGAGGCTCCATCATCCCACGAAACAGCAGGTAGAATCACCACAAAAATCACCCAGCTGGTGAATACATCCATCTGGATGGTTGGCTGGCAAACATCCTGATCTAATATCTTGGATAATCTTGGATGTGATTTCAATCAGGTTCATGATGAAGTCCACTGGGGATCAGGTCCAAGGCAGAATAATCATCCAAAAAGAACGATGACCATCATCTAAACTTGCCTTCTTGGGAAAATCAGACAATTCTGGATAGGGACAAGGTTTCTGAAGACTATGATTGGGGCGAATCATCACGGTCGGTCAGTCGGCCATGAATAGGTTGGTTGCCCAACAACAAGAACCGTTCTGTTCCCAAGTTGTTGCATATTTTGCCGGTATGAGTGATGCCCAGGATGGATCAAAAACTCAAGCATTGAAATGGTGAAAGTGCTGAGGTCACCCGAGTTGAACTACTTGGATACAGCCACAGATTCAGTCCCATGTCCCATGCCCAAAGACCCACAGTACTCGCAGTGTTTTGAGCTTTGCACATCAAATGCGATCGGCTGCTGCTGGTGTTCATGGCCGTGGCAGCTGTCTCAGCCGTGCTGGGGTTGATGAACATGCGGAGGGCGAACGATACACAGGTTATCTTGCTTCCCATACAATGATGATCAAACAATGATGGTTTGCTAATGATGGTTAGCTACGATGATTAATCAATGATGGTTCACTAATGATGGTTCACTGAAAAAAAGGATTGACTAATCATGATTGATTAATGATGGTTCGCCAATGATGGTTCGCTAATGCTGGTTATATCAATACTGATGGCTATTGGTGAACCGAAGCAACCTGGTAGGTTATGGCGGCTTCTAATAAAAAACCTTGGTTTTGCATCCCCACAGCCAGGACCTATGCTTTGAGGCCTATAACTTCCAAGAATTTGGAATGCGAACTGCCGCTTCAGCATAGGTTGAGAAAAAACTCTGAAAACCACCTGGGCTATGAACACATCAGAATCAAATCGCAGGAATTCTTTCATCAACACTAAGAAAAGAAATGCAATCCACATTTCTTGTTGTTATAAGGCTTCCTAGTCACGCTCGATGGAAACGCTGTGAGGACCACAGCATCTTCTCCACAAAAACAATGACTGGAATCCTGTAATCGGAAGAGTTCGATATCAGCGCTGATGATGGCAGGGTATCTGTAGCATCTAAAGTTTGGCAAAAAACCTGAGTTTCCAATTTCTAGAACTTGAGCTATGGCATAGTTCATGTGCAGAACAATGGAACAATGATCACAACTTAAATTGATTTTCCCAGCAATGAGCATAACTTACATGGATTTTCCCAACAGTTGACAACGCACCACTAAATTCGACTGCGGGAACTGCTCGAATTATGTAACCAAGCCAACACGCGGCAAATTCATGCCTTGTACCATTTTTCCTCAGTATTTCTGTTTGTATTCATGTGCAAGCCTGAATTTCTTTGTCCCCAAAACCTATGAACTGACGCTTCTTAACCAGATTCAAGGGGTGCTGGTTGACTGGTTACCTACTCATCTTGCTTCAGGTTCCGCTCATATCATCGTTGCTCAAACCCTTTCGCATCTTCACCATGCCTCAAATTGTGTGGCTCTGCCAGATGCTTCCCTCTGGGTTGCCGCACGTGCCGCCTCCGTTCACCCTCTGCAAGCAGGCCCTGACACGGGCTCCAGGCATGGTAGTTTCCAACGACTTGGGTTTCGTGTATCTTTCATGGGCCGTCCCTCCATCAAACCAATCTGATGGTCTCTGATAGGTCACACAAGATGTTGGAATAGCATGGTCTCATGCCGACGAGCATGAAATCAGTAAACATCAGTCATCATTGGGTGGCAACCGGAAATTGCAACGGCTACCAATCTAGTATACCTAAGAATCGATGTGCTTTGTTGTTGGGTTTGCCATGGCTAGCCCTTTACAAAATCCGTAGTGATTCGGCTTTCATGGTTACTTAAGTTGCGGTCTTGCCCCGATGGATCCGATCCCCGTGCCGGTCATGGAGAATGATCATCCCAGGACCAGCCACCAGTCTTCAACCCTGCAATGTTTCACAAGGGATACGCTGTTTCCCACTTGACGGATTGCTTCAATTGAGTGTCTGAGTTCATCCATCGATCGCCAAGGAAATAGATCACCAGGAACTGCTCACTCTTGGTCAGCTGGGTCAACCTGGGCAAACATATTATACAAACATAGCTGTTCGATGCTCTTGGGGTTATTGAGTCACGTTGTGAGCTATGCCCCTGCGGAGTGCCAACAAACCAATGGCAGTGAAGAACCGCTTGGGCCCTGAGCAGTGCTCAACGAGTGCCAGTGGAGGGTTCATAGAAACACGCGCTGCTGGTCTGAATCAGCCGTGGAATTTTGCAACCGGATTTGCCAACCAAATTCATGGGTGAACACCTGGCACTGAACATTCATCATCATCATCATCATCATCATCATCACCATCATCACCATCATAACCATCGTCATCACCATCATCACCATCATAACCATCATCATCACCATCATGATCATCATGATCATCATGATCATTATGATCATCATGATGATGATGATCATCATCATCATCATCATCATCATCATCATCATCATCATCATCATCTTGATCATCATCGTCCCAACAAGTAAAAATCCTCAAGAATCTATAAATTTTGTGTAATTGAAAAATAACTCGTTGGATTCTGCACTGCCAGGTCTCCCGAGGTTCATCGCCTCAGGAACCATGCCTGGCCCCCCGTTCCGCAGGCCGCCTTCAGCTGCTCTGGGCTATGGACTTGACGCTCGCACACGCCCTGTGTGACACTGCTGAGGAGCCGTGGTGACTAACCACTCCCATGGTGCTGGGAACCAACACAAAGCGGCTCCTTTCTGGTCGTCAGAATAGCTGAGGAATAGCTGAGGATGTGTTCTTATGCAAACAGTCGGAATTGTCTTGAGAATTTACATCTAGAACCAGTTGAATCACTAGAATCAGCTGAATCACCAAAGTCAGTTGAATCATTGGATCACTAGTACTTAATAAGTTTGCTAATGTTTGCTTTGCTTCACCAACAGTTTCTCAACTAGTGCTGATCACCAGGCTACCAAAGGCGGCCAAGACATGGTCGACCCTGTGCCTCCACGAACATGATGCCGCGACCAGGATCCTAACGAAAAGCGAGGAACGAACAACACAGTGTCTGTTGCCAGCAAACGTGGGTTGTTTTGTACTGGCTGCAAATTACAGCCAATCTGATGTGGTCACGTTTCAAAATTGATGGTCATAGAGATGGTCATAGATGGTCATAGGGTGTCATCTTATGCCCGAAAATGTGGTTTTCCCTCCGAGATTGTTGATCCAAACATTCCAGGGTCTTCGGCAAGATTCTTGGCGGCTGTCTGATTTCACACAGCAAGGGGATAGTCAGATTGAGTGTCAGACCCCCTCAGAATGCAAATTTTGAGCGGCTTTGGTCCGACCCTTTGCACTTCACCTCGTCCGGATGCGCTTCCTGCCCCAGATCCGCATCACTGGTGGCCCCTTCTTCTCTGCGCCCGCTTCAGTTAGCAAGCGGACAACTGCTCTATGGCGCGCTTCTGATGCAACCCACAGTGGTGTACTGCCTAGGTCTGAGCTCTGATTCATATCTGCGCCCGCAGCGATCAGCAAGCGCACAACCTCTACATTACCCTGATGTGAGGCCACCCACAATGGTGACAGGCCATGATCTGTGCTACACAGATTTTTGTCCGCCCCAGCTTCAACCAGAATGCGAACAACTTCCACGTGACCCCCCTGTGATGCCATCGCCAAGGGTGAGATGCCTGCGCCATCAGTGGTGGTTTGGTTCTTGTCCGCACCTGCGTTAATCAGCAAGCGTACAACTTCTGCATGACCCCTTTGCGATGCGATCCACAATGGTGACGCTCCTCCGGTTGGTCTGACCTGATTCTTGTCCAGACCCACTTCAAGCAGAAAGCGCACAATCTCAACATGACCTTCCTGTGAAGCGATCCACAAAAGCGACATGCCGTCTGCAGAAACCTGGTTCTGGTCCGAACCTGCTTCAATGAAATAGCGAACAACATCAACATGACCCGAAGCACATGCCATCCACAAAGGTGAAATCCTCTGATCTCCAGCAAGTAAATTCTTATCAGCACCTGCCTCAATCAGCAAGCGAAGGACTTCCATATAGCCCAAACTTGATGCAATCCACACTGGTGATCTGCCTTGCGCTTTGTCACACTGATTCATGTCAGCGCCAGCTTCAATGAGCAAGCGAACAACATCCACATGACCTGCACCTGATGCAGCTGCCAGGGGTGAAATGCCTCGGCTTGTGCTCAGCAGATTCTTGTCAGCACCGGCTTCGAGCAGGAGCTTTACTGGGTTTCCACAACCCATAAGCGCTGCATGGCACAATGCGGTCTTACCATTTTGATCTTTCAGGTCTGGATTCACGGGTAGCTCCAACAACCTTTCCAGATCTTCTGGCTTATTTTCCCTGCATGCAGACATCATCTCCTTTATCACCTCCGGTGATTCTACTGCGTTTCTAAGGTCTGCCTTCACCAGCTGAACTGATTGGAGCCCTGCAGGAAAAATGTAATCGTTCTCCAGCAGGGAGCCATCCTCTGACAGAAGCCGTTGCAAAAATCTGGAGATGCCAAGCTGAGCAGCCAAGGACTGCTTGACCGCCTGGACGGATTTGCCTTCCACATCATCTTGAACTGCCAAGGTCTCCCCAGATGCGGCAGAGCGTACCTTCATCATTCGGAAAGGTAAATGAGAGGCCCTCACAAGGCACTTCACTTCCAAATTGCAGCGGTTGCGTTGTGCAATTATGATGGATTGTCATGCCTTGCTGCGTTTTCTTTTTCTTTCTTGTTATTAATATTGATTATGTATACTGTTAGGCTCACGAAAAAAAATATATATAATGCATGTATATATGCATGCCCTCGTCTTGTTTCTTTGTGCATCTGAGTGTAGAGGCCAGCTGTTCACCAAACTTCCATCAATCTGGACCCCACAACCAAATGTTTTTGTAAAGTCAAAAGAACTCATTGCAATTCTGATGTTTGCAGTTGCACGATCAGCCTCTTGAGACTGGACTGCGGCCAGAAGAATCCCGAAGGAGAATACAGCAAGACAACCCAAAGCTGTGACTAGTGACACAATATGATGATGATATATGATGATGATATGTCTGATATATGATGATATATGATGATATATGTCTGATATGTCTGATATGTTGATGATATGTTGATGATATGTTGATGATATGTTGTACCTCTTCGCCTGTGGATGATGGTCCCACAGCTTCACAGGTTCAAAAATCCGTGGCTTTTGGAACGGCCTTCTTCACCTGCAACTGCTTCTGGTCTTTAGGATTTGCCGCCAGCAGATCCTGAGCCGCGCTGAAAAAAGGTCAGAACAATCTGGCTTTGGGTCAATATTAATCAACCAAGTAATGAGGGATTTCCACCAACAATAATAAGGAAAACAATGGTTAATGATAGGGGAACCAGAGGCACGGGGTTTTGACCCACTGCCATCTGTTGAAAGCTTCGAAGAATGGTGAGGAATGGCAACCAATCAAGTGACTTTCTCTATCCGTTCATCGTTCCAACCACAGTCCGTTCATCTTGGTTCCAAGCACTGCTTCAAACGCTTCAGGGGTTAAAACTCGGGACTGGCCAGTCGACCCCACACCTCCAATTTTTAGGACTTTTGTCTGAGGACGAGGCCAAGATATCTTGCTTGTAGAGCCTTGCTGTTGCAAGCACACACACACACAAATCTGAAAGGAGAGCATTGCGGTCTCTTCCCAAGCCCGTCCAAGCATAGAGCTGCTCTACTGAAAACAAGTAGGCATGATTAATAAGACTAGAGCAGCTCTATTTTGCTAGTCCAAGCTTGGTTTGGATTTTGCATGAGCCGTACACCACACAAGAACTTGAAACTTCATACATTTTGAGTCTGACAATGGATATGAGAATCACAAAAGACACATTAAACAAAATCGAACACGTTGAACCCTCGGTGTGACCCAGTGAAGTTTTGCGCAGGCACAGGATCCAAAAAAGCCTGGATATTGGCATAGAAAACTTCTTTTGGGAAAGTTTCAGGGTGACCGCACAAAAACATGCAAACAAATCCAACAATGCCATCTGTCAAGCAACTCGATCATGTAGGCTTTGACAGTAAATGTCTTTCTACCTGGCAAGGGCAATGGCAATGACGACCTGGAGGAAATTGACCAAAGTTCAATGTGTTTCTTGTTTCTATTGTCATTACAAATGAGGCCTGCATTACATTGAGATGATCACGATCGGATGATTTTATGATATCTACACTCCACCATTCTGAAAAACCCGACATCTACAGTCCACTACATAAGTTCAGGGTGTTACAGTAGACCGCAGACTCCTCCGATCCCATGATACTATCCAGTACCTTGTTTCTCTTCACGGCCGATCAAGTGATAGAGAGAGTCAATTGCGCCTGAGATTGCGCCCAGCCATGTGCCCCGATTCCACATTCATGGGAAGCTCATTGAAACCAGCTAAGAAGTATGAGTACACTTATATGTTAAACACCCTAAGATCATCTAAGATCGATGACCATGAAGCACATCTGCAACATCTGCGCTCAAAATGCATTGACCTCCTGCTCTGATACAAGTTCACCATCAAAATACTACATCTGATGTACAACATTACTTACTCTCAGTTCACAAGATCCCCAACTATCAAAGTACTATATCAGTATTATATTGTTACTGATAGTACTATATATTGTTACAATCACCAAGTATCAAAAATTGTTACTATCTCATCTATCTGGTATTTCAGTGATGAGATATAACTATCATCACTGATCTAAGTGGTTGATATCATCATTAACTATCAAAAAGAGTGTTAATATCAGTATTTCACTTCACATGATGCTTCATCGCAAGCATCGCTTAGTGCGATCGCCTGGCAGCCCCTGACTCTCCAAGGCCCCGGGCGCGGTGCAAGGCCCGGGTGATCGCTGGTTCCATACATCGTATGGGTCCTGCAGCGGGGCGGGGCATCCCCGGTGGTTCCCAAGGCGCAATGCAACAACTGTTCCATGCCTCTTGGGGGAAGCTTGGGCGATTTGAAGAACCAGGAAATGGGTCCGGTATAAGGATGTAAAAGGTATATTTATATTTAAATATATATATATATATATATATATGTGTGTCTATTAAAACAATATAAATCAGAGTACCCCGCGACCTGAAGGTCTATGCAGTCGAGAATCAGCATCCTTTGGTGAATTCCGGGTGGTCCCTCGCATGCTCAAATTGAAACTGCAGCATGATCAGGACTGCCATACGGGTATATAATTGAAAGCATGCCGCGTCCGGCAGTGACTAGAGATCTTTAGCCGAATAGCAAACACAGAGTCATCCACTCTTTTATTTTGGAAAATTCTGGATGTCCATGATTGAAATAGAAGCACACGCATGGGTTCCCAACACTGGGGTAATCACTATCAAAGGTGATCTTGATCATTCAGGATCATCCTTATCCATATTGGAAATCCCTGTTGCACAAGCATTTTTTGTCAGGGCTTCCCCAACGGTTCCAGCATGCTCACACCAAGCTCTTGCTGCCCAGGAACTTTCCAGCTCCAGTCTGGCCATACGCAAAGATGGTGACCTTGGAGTGGGATCAGGGCAAAGCTTTCCGAATTCTTTTGCGAGCTAAGTGCTCTTGTCAAAGGACAAATGCCAATGTTTCACTCCCAAAAGTGGCCCATGTTGAATAATGCCCCTCTCATGATGCCTTGTGTGATGAGCCTGGTTTCATGCTTCATTTCTTCAGAGTGTTTCAAAAAGGCGCGGTGTCTTTTTTGCGTTCCCTCCCAACCTCATCAAAACATAGTTGTTGTCCTTGTTGGAATGCGTGATGTCCACTTCACTAGAAAAGAATGGAATACCACCAAAAAGTCAACCAACTGTTCAGCTGACCCTATCCATGTGTTGTCTTGTGCTGTGGGTATCAATGGAGGAAGAAAGCAGAAAACATTCAAGCATTCTAGTTTATTCAGGCCACCCTGCCCCAGATTCCAACAAAGTCTGGCTGATTTGGAGCTCGGACATTGTAGCCATCCACCACGCTGCGAACCAAATCTTCACCTATGCGGTTCGACCAAAGGCAGTTTCTTCTGGGAACATTTGGAAACTGTAGAATTAGTAAAACATAAATAATGGGAAGCCATCCCATTTCATGGGGTGGATCATGTAGATGAATTCTGAAGATGGCGAGCTTCAAACATCTGCGAGTTTCACATATTGAACAGCGGTGAAAATCCAGCCGTGCCATCCACACTGGTCGACAGGTCTGACCATGGCCAATGTCCACGGGGCAATGGATAGAATGGGCATGGTCCCCCTATCAGATTTGTTCATACCAAATGCCTGCTAGAAATGTCGTAAATCTCCCTCCTTTGATGGCTATGATGGCTAGTATCTCTATAAGAATTCCCCGTAATTAGTGATATTGAAACTGTTGAAACGGATCTGATGGGTGATGACATTCACCCATACTAAACGTTGAAAACCAGGAAGTCACTTGCCATATCCCTCGAATTTGTTGGTTTTGGTAGTGAAGATGATCTTTTTGTGGGCGCCATGATTCATCCTCAGAAATTCATCGACACCCACGTCCCCCACACACCCGAACCTATACTCAGAGTACCGCCCTTCAGCCCGTCTGAAAGAACCACCAAGCGACAGTCACCGAAGACTTCCTCCTGCGGACTCTCTCCTCCAAAGACCTCGGCTGGAAGGGGTCCGCCAGTTGGAGACATGTGGCTATGGGTCAATATCAACCAACCAATAGTGGTGGATAATCACCAGTAACAATAGGGAAAACAATGGTTGATGATGTTAATGATGGGGAACCAGGGGTACAAAATTTTGACCCATAGCCATGTGGCACTAGGGCACTTGCTCTGGACTGGTTTGCACCTCAACTAGTGGTGTAGGATACACCAGATTTTTGTTCTGACGGCGATGCCTCTGCGAATTGCGGGGCACTGCTGACGATGATGCCTATGTGCATTCTGGGCCACATGCCGAATTCATCGTGATGTACGACGGCACCACAGATGTTCGGCTCCTCAAGCCATCCAACTACCACAAACCATCCTTCACCATCCTTCATCCACTACCACTATCCAACCAACCATCACCACCCAAGCCATCCTTCACCACCACCGAAGCCTCCTAAAGTAACGGGTCCTCCACAGCCCCTGGGTTTCCCCGGCCGC
>VSDK01025600.1:64212-108962 GCA_009767595.1 Symbiodinium kawagutii | reverse complement strand
CGTCGTGTGTCGTTGTGCGGAGCCAGGCGATGCAGATCCACACTGAAGGCATCGGCCTGTGGAAAGCCACGTGTTCCAACAAGCAGGTGAGTCTTCAATTCATAAAAGATCTATCTGAATATGTCGTACATCTAATCTATAGAGATAAAAAGATATCTCATCATATATCATCTAGGGTTTTTTCTTTGGAATTCAGGACACTCTATCTACTCCAGGATGATCTATGAAACAACACAACTGCAAGCGCAGGGAAACCACACGTCTTTGGGGATGACTACATTAGCGTCGCAACAGAACCATCCGTCATGACGGCACCGCCTTGGTCTAGAGCCAACCATAGGGACGTAGCCAGCAGCGAGTCTCCTTGACCCGCTTCCCTGAATAAAATGCATATCCCCAAATACATATCTCTCCATGCTGGGACTCAACTTTCGATTTCCCATTCAGCTGGTTGGCTTCAAGCTGAGCTTGCATCATTGCCTTTGAATCAGCACTGTATCTACACAGTCCCAGGTACACATGCGAAGTCAAATGCTTTTACACCTGAGTTTCTCTCAATTTGCTCCGGCACCACTCTGTTTGAACACCACTCTACTGATTTGATTATCTACTACTACTACTACCACTACTACTACTACTACTACTACTACTACTACTACTACTACTACTACTACTACTACTACTACTACTACTACTACTACTACTACTACTACTACATAGTACTGTCGAAGGTTTCATCCCTGGCGGCATGTCCACCTTGTGCAGGACAGGACTGTCACCCAGGTCTTCTTCCCGCTTCGCAAGAGGACGGAAGCGGCAAAACACGCGGACGCTTCCCTTCATGTCCTGACAAAGGGATCCATGACCACACCTGGGAACGGTGGTTGAACCACTGGTTTAGGTTTAGGTTAATGTTTAATTTATAGTGGTTAAGACTGGTTAATAATGGTCCATGGTCATAAACAAGGGGACGACAAGCAACGGTAGTGGATATACAATTTGTTGATATTTGGGAAATACACATGCTTCAAAACAAGCAGCCAGAAATCAGAAACCATTGGTGGGTCTGCCCCAAGAACTTACTGCGTTCTACTTGCACAGCGCTAAGATGCCATTTCCTCTTCTGACAAATGTGACAAAAAACAACAGTCATTGTTTTCCCTATAGTTTGTTGGTTGTTATCCACCACTATTGGTTTGTTAACATTGACCATCATTGACCCATAGCCATATTGGCCAATTGCCTTGTCCAACACGGTTCCAATACGTGTGCTTGAGTTTTTAGGCGGCCAGTACTGGTACTGTCGAGCATCTCATTGACCAACGAAAAATGCTGGACAACATGTTGGCCTCTGCAACATCTCAATCTTTTCATGAGTTCAACTTCCAACCAACCGTCCAACTGTCCAGTCCAACAGCACCTGATGATATTCAACCTGCATTGGGAACAGTTTAACATGGAGAGCAGCTCCATGCTCCTGGATCTGGTTGTGATATTTCTTGCGGATGATCTGCTCCTCTGCAAATCGCGCCTGTTCCAGGAACCACCAAGAACCTTTGCCTATGTATGTGGCTGTTGAAAGGCATGGGAGTTGCCAGCAACCTTTGCAGAATGGGAGGTTTGGGGAATGCCTTTTGCGGAACCAGGTTTCTGTACCCTTGTTCGCTTCAAAGGGGCCCCTGGTTCCACATTACTACCCATGGGTTTCCGGAAGGACAATGGTACTACTGAATCAAACACCTCCAAGGGGGTCAAGCACTGTACAACATGAAGTTGTGTGGCATCATCTCTCCGACAGGGAAAACACCTTCTTCTCAAATGGCATCTTCATGCTTGCTTCAAAAGTGATAAAATCAAAACATCAAAAAAGAAGTTCCGACTATCGAAGCATCCTTCTAAGTTGCATGCACACAGAACTACAACAAATGGATGATGCAGCAGTGCCAACCCTTGCCTCCAACTCGTGGTACTTTGCTGAGAAGTGATCAGCCTGCAGTTTCTTCAGCGTTTCTGCATATATCAGAATATGTTGCCACCTCATGTACAGAGAGAAACTGCCATGCCATCAGAATCAGGAACAAGGGAAACTTATGGATGCGTGTTCCAAAAATCCTTGCTAAGAAAACATGTACCGCCTTCGACGGACATCCAATTATTGGTTCCATTGTCCTCCCGATGCATCAAGAGGAAAACCAAGCAATTAATTAGGTCAGCATCTTGGAGTGATACGCTCCCATATCTTACGTGGGAGTTGTACACTTGGAAAATGGAATTGGACATACTTTAGATATGTATACACCTCAGAATATCGAGATTCCAAACGTATCAACTATGAAATGCCAATCCAACCAACATGCTAATCCAAGTAGTTGCCCACTAAATAGCAAGTTATATAATTCATACCCACCGTCTCCCACCTGTTGCTATAATACCCACCGTTGTTACACCCACCGTTGGACCCCTTGCGGTGCCATGAGATCCGCCCCACAAGCACCACCAGCGGCGCACCGTGGCTTGGGCCGTCTGCAGCTGGGCCTGGA
Source organism: Symbiodinium kawagutii (assembly GCA_009767595.1). Classification (NCBI taxonomy): domain Eukaryota; class Dinophyceae; order Suessiales; family Symbiodiniaceae; genus Symbiodinium; species Symbiodinium kawagutii. Next base: position 106,422 of record VSDK01025600.1, on the reverse strand, counting down.
TGACAAGCCATGTGAGCAGCTGATTCATGAGTGATGATCATTTGGCTGTGGGTCAGTTCACCCCGTACCCCTGGTTTTCCCATCATTAACCAGGCTGTTTTCCATATCATTGTTGGTGATTATTCTCCATCAGTTGGTTGATTCATATTGACCCATAGCCAATGGCTTGGTAATGGTGACCATTAATGACTTGTACCATTATGATGATCACATTAAATGATTTATTAATGCATTTGATAGACAAGTGATTACAATCTCAATGAATGATAGTCATTGATTATGTTCACTTGCTGATTTATTCATGAAGGTGATCATTGATGATAACTAGTGATGATTAGTGGTGCTCGTTGATGATTTATGGATGGTGATCATTTAAAACCAATGATGGTCCATTAACCTGGAAAAGGAATAATGATGATTATTCAGATCATGAATGATGATCATTAGAAGAGTCCTCGTACCAATGGCTTTAAGCCATCATGGAATCATGGCTCTAAAATCAACCAGTATATTGATCATGATAATTGATGATCATTATGAATACTAAAGTACAACAAACAATCCATGAGTGATATCAGGGGGATTGTGGACCAGCTGGTCCATTGATCAATAGCTCATGGTGACCAGAGATAGTTGGGACAGTAGTCACAGTGGCACTACTAAGAATGAGTATAGTTACAGCACATTTCTGTTCTAATGATGATAGCAATTACACTGCTAAAGTAGTGACAGTAGTTGTAAGACTCTACTAAAGTAGTGAGAGTAATTGCAATACTACAGACATGATAGTAGTGATAAAGATGATGATAGTGGATGCAATATTACTATGCTGTGCTGATGATGTCGCAATAATGAAATGCTATAGGAATACTTATTAAAATTCAGATCATTTGTCGATGACCTGCTTCATTACTGACGATCGTTGAACCAGCTACAAGTAATGATATAACAATGATGATGGTATTGATGATACTCAATCTTCACAATAACTTTAATGCTGCCACCAGCAATTTAGTAATGATACGGACCGTTCCAAACAAGCTGCAACAAAAATCACGTGATGATAGCAGGAAGACTCATCGTTCATCTTAATGACAGTGTATAGTAATGATGATACTAGCGCAAAGAGTAGTAACAATAAGTTATTTGTGTTCATATGCAAGTATGTGCAGTAGTCATATCGACTGTGATAACTTCGATGATGCAAAACACATCAGTAAACCAGCCAAATATTGAGCTAAGCCAAACATATTTCGACCGGTGTATTGTTAACGATCTCCAATCAGCATCCACCCGTTCCAGCCGGTGATTGGGTACCAAAAATGAATGGATATGGCGGAACTCCAGAAGTTCTCAAGTCAGTGAAGTGAACGGACAAACCTTAAGGCAACTCTTCTTTGCTTTGGAATTAGCTCGCTGACCGTGTTTGTTGTTTCTAGGCAACAGCTTGTTGTTTCTAGGCTGACCATGTTTAGCTCCCAATTTGGACGTCCAACCCCTGGAGCCTCGGCCAATTTGGCTCGCCGTTGTGCTGCTTCTGCATCCCCACGAGCCTGGCGACATTGCTTCAAGGCTTGGGAGCATCCAACTCATGGCAGTTGGGGGAGTTTGTTAAGGGGAAAGCTTCCACTTAATGGATTGTTCACAACTATTCATGGGGAACCACTTCCCAAATCAATTCTTCAGCAAAAGATACCAAATTCGTTGGCGTTGCCCAGTTTTCTCCCTCTGCAACCTGAATCTGATGGAAATTCTGGTTGTGTCGACTGACATTAATTAACGGGTATAGAAATGTCCCCGTTGCAAATTTCTTAGTTGAGAATTGCTTTCCTGTTGTCATCAACACATTCGTGGATATCAGTGGAGTCACCCCATGGAGGGAACACTATGGTGAAGTGCTTCAAGCCCCCCCTGGGTAAACCGGTAAACCTCGCCAAGATTGCTGTCTTATCCTGCTTGCATCAAGCAACATATCTGCGTTTCCGGAGCCAGTATCAAGATTCGGCCCAAGTAGAGTGGTTTAGTCTCCCCCACCAGAGTTTCCCTATATACCTACATACCCTATGATACCCGATGTATTATGTGTAGGAACAAATGGTTGGGGCCTCTGGTTGTCTAGTTTGAGTCCCTAGAGTTGTTGACATCCCCATACGCGACATTATCACTCTCCTTGCCGGAAATCACACAACTCTTCATTGGCGGCTGAGGATGAGGAAAGAACTTATGACGGTGGTTTGGTACAATCAGCACGTACTCAAATGTCATTTCAAGAAAATCTAAGAGATCAGGTGAAGGGATCCACCACCTTGTGAACATTGTGGCATCCTCAACAAGTAAAAATACTCCGCCACATGGCTCAGCCGCCTGGTCGACAGCTTGCAAATGTTGCATCTGGCTGTCCCTGAACTGGGACCTAAGCTGCTGTCACGTGACATCAACCGTGAGAAAACCATGTTTGTATACTACGATCTGGATGTTCATAGCTTTGTTGAAGCAGGCTATGGTTGGTTGGCATGGTTCGTAGCCATGTGGAAATCATGAGACCATGAACAAACCACGAAGACATCGTATAGAAACTGTTCAGACACTGTTAACGCATGTTAACGCAACATCAGCCTGCAATTGATCAAGCATGGACAACAGAAACCTACGTAGTCACAAAGACAAAAAAACACACGCGAGTAGTTTCAGTCGATGCGAGCTTTTCAAAGTCAGGAGAATGGCTCAAGCTTCTGTTTGGATTGAAAGGTGACCTGACGGTGCCAATGACCCATCTGGGTCTGTCCATAAGTATCAGCTACCCCAGTCGCTACGAAGCACGACAGTATGACTAAAGCTCCCCACATCTGAATCTGCTTAGGGCCATTCCGCAATAAACTACATAGCGTTATTTTTCACATCTCATTTGGAGATAGTTCGGGGTGGTCAAGGCAGCCGTATCCAAGTCATACCAAGACAAACAACACGGTGCATGATCTTTGTGACGTGCAACCGATTTGTCAACAGGTACGCTGGAAACGGTCTATCATGACTCGCCAGCACACCTTGCAGCCATGATCCAGTCATGAGCCGGCATTCTACCGGTCTCATGGTATGTAGTCTGCTCATACCGTCTGCCAAGAGCCACTCTGGTTTACCATTATCATTCAGAAACCACAATGAACTATGACCTGCTATCATCTACAATACCCAGAAATTTGCATATATCTATATAAATACGATGAATCATGAGTTCACTTATGGTGGCATGGAACATGTGTAGCACTTCATGCTGTTGAATCATCCAGTAGCACTACCCATGGGGTCGACCCCACTTCTCCAGTCATCCAACGGCAAGCGACTCCAGTTGCAATGCTTGAGCATTGACGCTGTTCCTGGCCTGGCGCTGGAACTTTGACTTCAGCGATTTGGAGCCGCCAAATTTGAATCATGCAGCAATGATGGTCATACAAAATCAATATGATCATGGATTCATGGTGGTGAATGATGGTAAAATGATGGTGAATGATGGTAAAATGATGGTATAATGATGGTTAAACATTGCTAAGGAATGATGGTTGATGGTTGATCATGATGGATTGATGGTGATGAATAATGTTGCTTAATAACCCTGAACACATTCTTGCTCACTCTGGCTGGCATCATGTGGAAGTCTCTGGCGAAGAAGGTCAAAAACCCTAAGGAACATGTTGATTCGATGAAGTCTTTTATATGTTATGATACGACCAAAGAACTAAGAACCATCCCAGGAACCAATCAATAAGGTATGAAGGTTTGAATGATATTCTCATGATGCTTGTATTCCCAATCAATGAGCTATGACGATCTGCAAAAGATCAACGAAAGTCTTGGACTCCAACTCCTACCATCACCCAGGTATCCTACTTGCTCCCAAGAATGGTCTAAGCTAGAAAAACATCCAACAATCAAAACATAACAATAGCAATGAGCAATAAAAGCACACAACCAGCCAGCAACTATCATCATCCCAACAAGCCATTCTAAACATCCTCATGGGTGATGTAAGCATGCAGGATTTATCCACTAAACATCCTCGCCACGATGCCATCCAGCGCCATCCGAACCCGGCGAACCCGGGAACCTGCTGAAGCTCCACTTGCAGCTGTTGGTACCTGCACCAACGGTAAGCAACCAATGCTGTGGACACCAACTTATGGTAGCCATCAACCATGTGCCAATCATGGTTCGTTGATTGGTTGATTCTATCAGTTTGTTAGCCAGAATTCTTGATTGATTGGTTGATTATGGGCCAATATAGTTGATTCATATCAATATGGTTGACTATATCTATAATCTATAATTAACTGATATCAACTATCTATCACTGCAAATTGATAGCCAATCTGCCAGCCGATTCGGGTATGTCATGATATATTGTTCCGATATGGCCGTTCACTGACCAATATAACGGTCATAAATGACCACTGGTACACGCCTGGCTGCCAACTATTCTCAGTATGAACCTGGAACTAATCAGTAACTAGTGTTTACATTTGTTGATTACTGCTATCAATGAGATGATGAGTGATGAATTACTAGTATATTCATGATCTAATAGATTGTTGATTCATGTTTTGCTGAATGACCCGTGGTACATTCATGGAGATTGTGTCCACAACTGGTATGTCATTGTCATATCTCACAATACCATTGAATCATGTATATACAATATTACTTGGATATTCTTCTGTAATGATGGTAATCAAAAACTAATAGCCAAAAATACCAGGAAATACAACATGGCTTAGTTTCCCCGTTTACCCTGAACGTGGTTGGATGTATACGAACACCTCAGGGACAGCACGCAAATCCTGTTGAAAAGCAACTGCACAGTTGATCTTTCAATAGGTCTTTCTGGTTTGATTTTAGGAGGGTTTGTTACCATGTTTGCTAACCAAGATACCTTTTTTCTCTTAGTCAATCATGGTGATTTCCGTTCAGCAGACTCAATGAATGCTTTCGGGCAAGTTCGTCATGTATAACGGCGCGTGCCATTGAGAAGCCACAGCAGTTGACCACCACCTGCAACAATGTCCTCATTGTGCAAGTAACCACTTGAACAAACCTTATCAAGCAGAAGTTAGCCATCATTTGGTCAACTGACCTTATCATCATATACCCTCCTGCCGCTTAGCATGAAAAGCTTCCGTAGTGTCGTCATTACCAGCAGTTCGTTCCCTGCTTGGATGTGCAGTTGAGCATCTAGGACATAACCATCATAGCCATGGCCTTTCGGGGTGGGTACCCCAGGTTACCACGGCTTCACCAGTGCCGTTGACACATCCACTGCTGACCACATAGCTGGCGGCGCCTGTCATCAGCCTCGAACTTGGCACCGCGGAGAAACTCCACCTGTGCCGCATCAGCAGCGGTTCATTGGCTTCTATCGTTTGCTTATAGGTGAATTATTAATATTTATTAGTTATAGTCACCAGACATGAAATATTGCTGTATTGATATTTAAATGCATATGGCTTCTTGTTGGCTATTGATATGGCTTGTTATCTGTCATTGACATCGTGGTTTATTGTGGTTACATGTTCATATAGCTAACCATTGTGAATGGTCAACAATGAGCATTAGTGTATTCATTATATAGATATTGCATAGCCCACAGTGTAATCAGTTTCCAACAATCAACTGACCATAATGGCTTATAATGATCCACCATGGTTTGAATGATCGTACGAGTACTATCCGTAGCAGCCATTGGAACGAGTTGTAGTGAATTACAGTGGATCATAACGACTTATGAACAGCTATGATGTCCTCTATGATGTCCGTTTATCATGACCCCGCCGCGGGTGCATCGTACCATGATTTCTGTTGTGGTGAGTTTTCAGGCCACCTACTAGACCTGTTGCAGATGGATGGAATATCTGGGACGTCACCTTGTCATATGAACAACACCCGGGATATAAGCTGCTTCTCAAAGCCAAAACCCTTGCAAGCAGCAAGGCAAATGAACACCCATCACCAACAAGAAATTTGCATCTGTTAGAAATGCAGTGGCATGCACATGTTGCTGCCGTATCAACGTCCAACAAAATATGCCAACGCCATTCATTCTCGGTTACATCCACCCATAGTAGCCAATGTAATGTTGTAATCCATTCATGACTACATCCATCCATTCATTGATTCATTGAGCACATCCACCATCATCCATCGTCTATAGTAACTTAGTAGCCTACATCTATTGATCACAGCATAGCAGTGATGGCACAACAATAATGGTACTCCCAGAAGCAAACGCTGTCCTTGCAGCCTGGCTCCAGCGGGATCCTCGGCAGGCCTCTTCCTTCAGCAAAGTCATTTGCTGCTGAAGGGCCTGGCCCGTCGTACAGGAAGGGTTGACATCTGCAGGATTTAACGGGACTTTCTGCCTGCGAACAAATTATACATTTACAGTGACTTGATGTAAGATTGACTTGATGAAATTCTGAAACTTGATCAGTCCGCACTTCTTCATTTTGCAAAGCCTTCAAGAAAATAGACCGGCCTGTCCAAACAGGGAACAGCATCAACCACGCAACGGTTGTTACTACAGCCCATAACAACATTGACATGTTGACCTATCTTCCCCTGAAGCAAACTTCCATATCCAGCGCAAGCCCCGCTACTGCTGCCTATCTGGTGACATCGGGAATTGTCCCTTGTTTTGATAAATCAGGAACAACTTCCTTCGGTGAGGATGTCCATGCATGGTGCACCAGCCTACCACAGATTACCACAGTCATGAACATGTCAGGACTGACAAGCCCTCAATTACAATTTGGGGATTGCAAACTGGCCACGCACACACTCTTTCACTCCACGGGATGGCGACTCAACGCGGTTTGTTGCACTCGATTGAGTGAGGGGCTGAGGCTGATAGTTACATGGAATTTGACTCTGGTTTGGTGAAATCATATGACCAATAAATGTTGACACAACGAAGCATTATAATCATTATATAGCATGAGAGGTATACAGGGAGGCGACCCTTCCTGCTTCAATAGTTGTGAAGCACTGCTAGTGAAGCAGGAAGTGCGTGTAAATTCAAAACTGCCTGCACCCGCTGCTAGTTGTGGATAACGTGTGAACTGTCGATTTGTCATCCTCTTTTGACACCATTCCGCCCGTTCCCAATGGCATGATATGCAAACACTTCTCTGAATTCTTAGCCCTAATCCATTTGAGACAGTTTTGCCCTTCCATGGTGCATGAACAGGTAGGTGAGGTCGTCCATGAAGGCTGCATTCACAGCTGCTCATCCCACCTTGTGACAAATTCTAATCTATCTGAGGTGCAGCGATACCATCCCACGATCTTCCAAAGCCAGTGCCATGCTCTGACCTTTCGTTCATGTTCCTTCTCATCGGCAGAGTTCTTTGCTTTGCTCAAGGAGTCATCCTGAGCCCACCAGAAACTGGCAAACTGTGTGAAAGCTAGTGACATCTCTGGGGGTCCATGAGCGTCTCTGGAGTGTCCCGCAAGCGGGACCCTTTATTGTCATTTTCATCTGGCAGGGAATCAACTTGTTGTTGTGTGGCAACTCAACATTGAGCATACACCACTACTATTTGCGTAATGGTGTCCATGATTTCCTCGGTTTACAATGGTCTATGAACTTCCAATCAGTTCATATGGATGTATATCTATACGTACACATAAATGTTAAAGAAACATATATGTATATATATATATAAATCTTCTATATATATATATACATATATTCATTATATATATTGATATTGACACTATGAATGTCCGCCTTCCAAAACAGGTCCATCACGTTCAGCTCTGAGCTGCTGGCAATCCCCTGGAGCATGTCCAGGTGCTCCTGTGGAGGCCCCACCAACACCGGAGCTGAGGACGAATCAGTCGTTCGTAATTGTGTTTCTCAAGTCATAGGGGTATCTCTAGACCGCCAACTACCATAAACTATAGATTCTGTGCCTAAATCATCCTTTTATATTGACCATTTGGATTATTAAACCAAGCAGTTTCGGGGTACCCCCATTTTGAGAAACATCCACGATGATTGCTAGCGGTTGAGTGTGATCAATCTCCATTACCGCAAGATGCCATAAACATGGCCACGAGTGCTTGCTCATGATCGATGACGGCTAATCACCGTTCATCAAGGCCTAGAATTATTACTCCGATGGTCAATCAGTGACGAAGTCATTGTAGTAATTCTACGGGAGAAAAGCCAATGATAGCAAACAATCATTGTTGATCTTCGATTCACTGTCTCCGTTGATGGGGAACACTAGGGCTCTAGGGTATATGTAACTCGAAATATGGCATCCTGAACTTTTCCTATGAACTATTTCTACGAATCATCACAACTGGGAGTAGATGATTCTGGGTCCCATGTACCTCTGCAGAACATCCGACAAAAGAGTAGATACTTGTGGTTTACAGCACTAATGAATCTTTGATCAGGCCCAAGAGGCAACCAAAGTAGAAGCAAATACGGCTGATACTGGTTGGAAATGGTCCACGCAACAAACAGTCACCCACCATGAGCAAGAACCGAGACACAACGATGATCCCATACTGATTCATGTTCAGTGATGGCTATTTGAATTATCAAGAAGTGCAAACAGGCATTGTGACTAACGGTCTATTTGTGGTTCCCAACGGTATCATGGTCACCACTGACTGTCCATGAGTAGTAATTTGTGGCAACCTATTGGCTCACAATTTCTAGTGCTGGTGATTGATGCAAAGCATCTGTAAGTTGGTTGTATCAAAGGTATAAACATGTATAAACCATTAAACTTGACCATGGTTGTAACGTCTGTAGAACCAACCGTTGGTTATGCCAGGTGCGTATTCAGTGCTTACATCCCTCGAGCAACGAAGCGCCCATGAGTTTAGGAACCCGGCAGCCATGAACTGCTCACGCTGTTATTTGGGAACCGAGGCACCTGAAGGTCCTCGAAGAATCCTTCATATATCAAAGTATGGTACGGGATTTACCATGATTAGAAAGGGATATCCAGGCATCATATACCAAGTTATGGTATGAAACATCCTATGCCTATATGCTTCACTGATTGATATAACATGCAGGGATTGATATACCATGTGTATGTGGTCATCAACACGGTGGGATATACCAGTGTGGAAAAGACCATACCACAAATGGCTTGAAGTTGCACAAACCATTACAAACGTAGGGATTCACCATGATGGCTTGTCTGAAGTTGGCTCTTGAAATACGGACGCACCGTAGAACCAACAGTCAAGTTTGACAAATCAGTGTTTGTCTGAGGTCAGTCTCAACTACAAATCAAATAGGCAACAATCACTAATGATTTACAAGCAACTCACCAATTCCGGGCTTATCAGCCGATAATTCTCAATGCTTAGCTTAGTCATGATCGAATGACACGTATCAAGCATGACGAATTAAGGACTCGGATTCCAACTCAATATTCAACAGTTCCATCACCAAGCACCTTACCCTGGTTGCCCTGGTTGATCACCCACACCTTCCCGTAACCATGTGCCATCACACTGCGTCACCTCCATGTTCCAGGCGATGTGATACTTGGCGCAGATCCTTCGAGTGGAGCTCAACAGCTCCTGAGCCGAGCTGGTGGTTGTGGTGACCAGGTCACCATCCCATCATGAAAAGATGCGCTCCTGTCAACCAACCAACCATTGCTATTAATACATGTGGGAAAATAACACATATTTAAAACTGGCAACCAGCAACAGAATCTGGATGGTTTGCTATGAAAATCTATCAACATGGATGGTTTGGTCCGAATTCGGTGGTGATTTGCCATCAAAATCTATATAACGTGAATTGTTTATCAATATAAGCGAGAATTCCTTGTCATTGTCCGAGGTGCCCTGTTGCATTGAAGGACTTCAAATCTAGGCTTGGCATCCCACGGCATCCTCCCTGATGCTCTAGCAAAGACACGTGTCCTGAAGATTCTTCGAGGCATCCTCTGAAGCAGCCCTCTCCTGAGCTCCAGGGGCAGCACTTCGAAGCCGCCACGAAGAGACAGGCAGACCGAACGGAGCACGGTCATGACATCATTGAGGTTCTTCTCTCACAACACAAGCCATGAGTCATATCTAGCCATGGAATTGTCCATAGCCATGGTGTTACCTACTAAGCATCCAATATTACGACAATTTTTAAGAGGGAAACTGCCAGTTTGGACAAACCAAACATATGCATACACATGGTATGATATGTCCTAGGGTGCACAACTGACAGCACCTGCTTCAATCTACAAAAGGCATCAAAAGGCCCTGTCCTGCTGACAGACCTCCTCCAGGTGTTCCACTCTAGCTTGCAACTCCTGGAGGAACCAGGAGTTCAATGGTGAGCGCAGGCAACTTGAGATGCTTATGGTTGTTGGCCAACAAACCATGTTGGTGAAACGCTGCAAATCCTCAATGATTCCAGGATTCCTTCAACCAACAAGGATTGCAACTGCACTGCCTTCGATCGCTAGCATTTCCTCACTGTAACCATGACTTTTTGGGATTGGTCCGGGAAGACCTTCTTCACATGGGCTGATGTCACAAGATCTTTTGAATAATCTGCAGTTGAAGGTCTTGTGGACTAATTTCAAATGATCTTTTGGGCTAATTTCACATGCAGCTTCAAAACCATTTCACAAAAGAATAATCAGCAGTTGAACTTGCCGAAGGAATAATCTGATGAAATAGTGCAGCTGCAAATTTGCCACTCAGCAGTTGTCTTCAATACCTGTAACATCCCTTTGCAGCAATTGGTCCAGCTGGACTGTATTGGTTAACGAGTTGTGACCACAATCTCGTTTGGAAACCATGAAGTACGATCCTTGAACTGCAAAAGAATCCAACCAACACTTCAATCTTGACCACTGCTCCACCAAAATCCACCTGTAGATACACCACCCTTGTGGGGATGGCACCAAGCATTCTACGTGGATGTCTTCCGGCTCCTGCAGTTCGGTCGCATCGACCAACGGGTGCTCTGACTCTGCAGGTTCCACGGGTAACTCCTCGCCCGGCCGCGGACTGGTCGCATTGCACAACTGGATGACAGTTGCCATGGTTCCAACGGGTCACCACGCAGTTACACTGGATACCAGCGGGGATTCAATGAGTTTAGTGGGTTTTACCACGTGGGTAGAATGGCACTGAGTCGTCATGCATTAGAATGGCCATCATGATCTGTACTGGATTTCATGTGTTTTGACTTGATAAGCCGAGGTCTATTTATGTTGAATTTGATGAATCACACTACTAAAGGGGTGGATAAGCCACAAGCGCGAGGGGTCATAATTAGCTGCACCTGCCCTTGTGCCATACTTCCCCCGCGGCCGTCCAAAACTTGGAGATTCCCGGAGATTCCCCACAAAACCAAAGGTGACATTAAGAGGGAAGGGGTTATGATACCAACAGATTGACAAAATCAATTGGAGGCCCATCATCCCAGATCATATCTCTGAAACACGCTGATTCCAACAAATCTGTTCTTGGCATGGAACGTTTGTTCCATCCGCCATTTTTCACGTAGCTCGATCCCTCGTGTCATTTGAAGGCGTCAATGGCGTCAACATGACTACTGTGTCTCGTGAGATCTTGTGCTATCGACAGATGTGGCGCATATGTGGCTAGCTTACCCGATGAAAACGACTGTTTTGGCTGGTCAGGCGACATGCATCATTTGTATTCATTTGTGGGCAAGAACCCATCTACATTTCCTCTGCTTCATGTTACTATGCAGCCTCCATCTCCAAAGATTCAAATCTACACACAAACACACAAACAAACATGCACACATCCGTATGAAAGCAAAACTGCAACAGGTAGAAATCTCAAAGCAGCTGCGCTCATGCAGAATAATATGCCTGCTGGAAAGTATGGACGTCAAAGAAGTGGAAACACCAGTTTGATCTGAGTTGAACGTCCATCTTCTCATGTGTGATCCATCCCCTTCGCAGCTGCATGTGGGTTCACCTTTTTTCCTTCTGCCACGCAGTATTCTAAACATGTTGGAAATCAGAGATCTTCATATTGCCATTTCTAGCTATAGCTCACTGCCGAAGGTGACAGACAGTTGCAGAGGCCGCAAAGCATCGCCCTCAACAGCTTGCAAAGGCAACGAGAAAGTGGCAGCAATATGACCACCTGGGAGGTGCACCAGTTGCTGATGCCATTTACCCTGGATAGGCATGTTGTTTGGTAGGGTGGCTAGGATGGGATTCTCAACCAGCTTGGTCGGTCTAACGATAACCAGAAGAATAGGAAAACAACACGGCTACTTGGCTATTGATCCTATGAATATTGCGAGAAGTACTGCTATCTCTACTTTTACTTCTATCACTACTATTTTCTACCTCCACTTATCGTTGACTGTTGGAAAGCTATCCCATGCTTGGGAAAAGGTTTCTGCACAAAGAAGGTGCTGACCGGAGCTGGATGAAGGGCTGCCTTCCAATAGGAATTCTGCACCTCTGAATTGACATCTCGCTGCCAGAGAATCAATGTCTAGTTATGCATCATAAATGTGTGTATCTGTATCCATGAAATTCTGTATGATCCTGGATATATCTTTGTATATATAGTGAAAAACAATCATACAAAGATCATACAAATGCAAGGATATGTGAGTGTCTGTGCGCCTCCTTACCACTATACAGAGCAGTCTACTGCCACACAGGTCGAGGTGTGTTGATCAACGGTGTGCCCCTAAAATGGTTTCTCCTTCTCAAAGAGATGATTTGAGGGTATGGCGTATCTACGGAATCCAATTTAGTCGCTATACATGTCTGAAATACATAAATGAATGATTGAATAAACAAGGAAGGTAAATCCATATGAACACATCTATCCTATATATATATGTATATACATATATATAGAATATATTCCAGTCAAAACTTAGTATAACTTCATGGTTCCACAACTTGGTTTCGCAGGACTCTGCCATGGCCTCCAGGCAAAGGATAGCCCACGCCAGCGCCGAAGCTCGCCCGCAGCTTCTCTGGGACGTCTCCCATGCCATTCAGCTGCCTGGCCACGGGCAGCACTCCCGTGGCGATCCCATGGCCCCCGGGGGAGGCCAAACATCCACAGGTGTGGTCACCTAAGCAGGTCCCATGTGGTTGGAATGCTCACCTGACCACATCCCATGGTGGCTCACCACTTGACTTAAGTTGTGGTTCTTTTGGCACCTGGTGAATTGTGGATGGGAGGCAAGGTGGCTTGAAACCGTCCCAAGTCGTTGCAACATACTGCACCACTTCCCAAAATGAGAGTTCTTTCTAGCACAGGCACAAGAGGAAACCACAAAATCATAAACATAACACAACCAACAATGACATAAATCCAATCATCCGAAGAACAAAAAAATCAACCAAACCATGGACAACCAACCCATGCAACACATCCGTGCCACCACCAGCTGCACCCGCTGCCGCCCAGGCACGATCGATTGATCAACAGCCCAACCGCTCCGAAGGTCATCAGCTCCACGGGCCCCAGGGGAAACCGCAGCATGGCCTCCACTGAGGCCCGGGTATCGCCACCCATGAAGCAGGCAGGGCCCACCTTCTCCATCACTGAGCTGCTCCTAGGGCCAGGGCCCCCAGGGCCCCCAAGGAATCCAAGATGATCCAAGATGATCCAAGCATGCCCCAAATTGGCCCAACGGATCGTTTTGTTGGGATCCATTTTGGGTTTCGCAGCAAATGCATATTCGAATACAGGTGATTTTGTGGTATCTTCAACAAATTTCCGCCTGCTAGTTGTTGGCTCTTGTTTGCTACCCCATCCAGTTTCCTAGCCTTATCATGCCCCGTTTCACTATCCAGTTGGTGAACAAATGTCCCCGCAATGGTTGATCTTTGCCGACCAATCCAAGCAACAGTCCATGCAGCTATCCAAGCAATCATCCAAGCAACCATCCAAGCAACAAACCAAGCAACGAACTCGAGCTTTCTGACGCTGCCTACCTTGATCTCAGCTGTACCCAACCCCCGGGGTACACCATCTGTCCACCCACAGGCCTCACAGATTTGAGGCCACCCAAGCCTTTGACCAGACCAAAACGTTCCTGACCGGGGAGCTGTCACGGGTGGGAACGGTCCATGACCCATGACGGAAACAACCGAATTGATGGAAATGAAGTGGCTGGCGCTGAGGGTTTCACATCCCAAACATTCTGAGACCAATGGCTCAATGGCTCTGCAACTTCGCATCAAAAGTTAGATGAGAAAAATAGGATGAATAATCACAACAAATAGGATGAATAATCACGACCTACTCCCTAAAATACATAATGTATACATATACACATGCATATCTATCTCTACCTCTATCTCTCTCTATATATTTAAAGAACTAAATTAATAAATAGATAACTAAATAAATATATACATATATATATATATAGAATTATATATGATACGTACCATATGTACAGTGCACATCACTTCACCAGCTGCGGCCGTCCTTGGACTCTCGTTGCTCAAAGGTGGCGGGTCCCAGACCATGTGCTGCAAAGCCCAGGAGGCGCTGCAAACCTCCGAAGGCACCGCCTAAGAAAAAGGTTTCCTCGGGGCTGCGACGGGGCAAGGCCTGGAAGGGGGTTCTATCCATTGATCAGGGCAATAACGGGTTACCTTGGTATAAATCGTTTGAAATGGATACCTTTAAAATACACACATATGTATGTGTATATATAGAACACATACAGAGAGAGAGAGAAAGAGAGACATGGGTTGTATAATCTATAAGTATTTAGACAAAAATGCCTTTACTTTTGATACAAAGAAAGAGAGAGACGCGGGTTGTATAAATCTAAAATGGTATAACTTTGAAACAATCCATTCAAAATAGGTGCACACGTATTCAGACATGATATACTAATGTGCATTGTGTGTACTGCGAAAAAACTGACGGCAAAATATGTGGTGTGTTTTTCAGCTTTATGCCTCCAAGATAAATGCAACAGTCAAGCGTTGGCCATGTTTTTGGTGGCAGTGATCCAGGCAAAAGACCGGTCATGTTTTGCATTGACCTGCCCTACGGGTGGTCAGAGCTTTCTATATCTGTTTCTGCTCGTAGGAATAACAACACAGGAAATTGCTTAAAGCGAATCCAACAAGACTTAATCAATAGATATCAATAGTATAGTATATAGACGGATGATAGATGTATATACTGGAGATTCGTTTTGACCACTCAGAACTTGAGTTTCTTCCAACTTCCAACATGTTCCAAGCGCCAAGTCTCCTCCAAGGGCAGGGTGGCACCTCCCATGGCCTTGGCCAAGCCCAGGTGACTGGAGATCTGCCAGTGACCTCCCAGCAGCTGCCCCTGGCGCTGACAGCTGGCCTCGCAGCGCGCGATTTTCACATCGCCCAGGAGCCCAGCGACTTCGGCGAAGAAGGACCAGCGCTGATGTCCTCCACCAGCAGCAGTCCTGGGGGATGGGCCAGGGGTTAAGTCAAGGGATATCAGGAGGAATTGGGGATTCAGCTCACTAAGGGATTGGTTTTCTGGTTGGTGCTTGAACATGGTTGAAAGTTGAAATTGTGTGATGAGTCGACCAGTTGCATCCCATCAATAAAGAGGGAAACATGAAAATGCTCATCAAACTGCAGACCCAGATTCTCTTTCAAAAAATGATAAGACAAAGAGGTCTTGGAACTTTGAAGTGGAAGCTTCAGGAAAGCTTTCTCGGAGCCCTGCGGCCGAAGATCACGGGAGGCAGCGCCCAATCTCAGGCTATGTCTCCCAAGGACATCGCTGAGGATCAGCTGGCCTTGATGTTCAGTCCTGAAGGGTCCTGTGACCAAACCTGCCATCCCAAGCCCCAGTTGTAGCGATGGAATCACTCGAGATCCATGCGTGGTGGGTGAAGCTGTGACTGAACATCTCATCGCTTCCTCCTCCAGGCAGAAACGGCCCTCACCGCTGACCCTCAGAGGAGGTGGTCCATCCTCTGCTGGTGGGGTGCCATCCACTCGCAGGCTGAAGGCGGAACTCAGCCCTGGTGCACCTGCACAAGGCGCGGCAAAGCAAGGAAGCAACAAAAGGTGGGCAAATATTATCGCAACAGCTAAACAACTTCTTATACTTGTTCATGATGGCCAAATCAACATTTTTTTTGGCAACCTTTCGACGGGAACCTTCCACTGGTGCATTCATCCAGTGTAAGATTGAACATTCAGCCTGAAACTTCCCCTAAAATGTATCATAATGTCATAATGTATGTAAATGTGGCTGTATAGATTCGCAGGACCACAGTATGAACATGTTGAATCCCAGCCTGCATGTCCAGCTCCAGCCATCACATGAAGCCCATGTTCTGGTCGAAAGGTCACAGAAACTGAACCTTTGTTCGCTCCTGGACTAACATCCACAGCTGCTCCTTGCAAATGCTGAGACACGTTGGTCAACTCCGTATTCAAACGTCCCAGAGTCGAAACAGTTCCTGAGCCGCTGGCTGTGAGTTACACACCAACTGGGGATAGATCCCTCTCTTTGTTGGGCTGTTGACAGATACTTCGTTGTTGCCTGGTTGGTACTGAACTCAATTGAACCATACCCGCCATGATAATCACAGTTTGATGAAGAACCGATGTGGTGATTTGGCCTGACCATAAATGCCCCCAAACCGGCTGCCCTTCTATTTCCCAGGCCCTGCCCTATCTTTGAGGTCAGCAATTGTTTGCGGGGCAACAAAAAATGACAAAAAAGCACTCCGAACTGCACACGAGAACCTTCGGGTCAAGTGAGGGCCCAAACCAAACAGTTGATTTTTGTGAGTGCGGAATCCGTGACAGTTCATCAATTAAACAAGCAAGCACAACCATCTATAGATGACGTGCCATGATAGCCACTCAGTATATCATGTAGTTTCTCTCTCCATCCTACCTCGTCGGTAGTAAGGATTCTCAGAATGAATTTGTCTCAACAGGGAACCAACCAGCTTAGGTCAATCAGCTAACAATTTTACTACAATCCTTTACAATCCCAAGCCAGTGCAACTTTTTATATATTTCTCAGCACCAACAATACCCGATAGTTGTTTGATTCGTACCATCCCTTTACCCCTTTGAAATATTTCCAACTCTTGCAATCAGAACATGTCGCGCACTCGCGCAGCTTACGCTGAGCCTCTCAATCTCTGAGCAGCTTCCAGTGCAGCGGCGCGTGTCTGGCCATGTAGCCCATCCACGTACACGCGCACGTCATGGATCGGAGTATCAGCGGCGATGTACGACTGCGGTGGCATTACTCAGGAACCGCGGTGGCTCCATGATGGAACCATATTGAACCGATAACTGCATCACCAGGCGCCAGAGGCAAATTTGGAGGGCATCCTACCATGCTTGGAGTAGTTGTTTTGACCTACATTACTGCTTGTAGTCAAAGAAATACACTGCTTGGCTCATTTGCAGCCATGGAGTAGTTGTTTCGACCTACCTATGTCAAAACGCCTATTGCCATTCTGCAGAGGCTTTGGGTACGAGTACTAATCCAATCGTGAACGGTTGCTGTGAGTTAATGTTCTGTGATGTTTGTTTTGACCCTAATTGAACTTTTCCGAGATACCGGTCCCACCAAGCAGCAACATTAACGAGAGAGTCCTGTGACTTTGTTCGATTCAGCTGCCGCTGAATTTCTTGCGACAACTCTTGTTCTGCTTGTACCTTCTTTTCTGCTTGCAGCAACTGTGCCTGTCAGCGGCAAAGCCAACTTTTGATGAGTTGTTGATCGAAAGTGGATTCATCAAACTGTTGAAATCATGCGCATGGGCCATGGATATATCAATGATTTGTATCCCCCAACTGTCCAAAGGGTTTCGATGTTTGTGTGGAAACCTGGGAAACCATCAGAAAAAGGGTACCACCACTATATTTGTACACACCAACTCGTTGTGTGGATGTCCCATCTGATGGTACAGCTGATCCCACCTGCAACTCCGCAATCTGCAAATCCGCTTGTTGGAGTTTGCAGGCGGCCTGTGAAGCAAATCCACAGCTCATTATTTTGAAGACCAGCAGCTACATGTGGAGAGGGTGGGCCCATGGGCCCATGAGGATCCTTGGGGTACATCCATCATTCTGGAGTCGCGGCCGTTTTGCAATGACTTGGAGCCGTGACCCTTGGCATAGTCGGTTTGGATAGTTTTCCGGATCACATCTACTATTTGGAAGAAAGTAAAGATCAGGTACACGGCGGGTTCGTTATTGGCAAAACACCAAGTTGAGGGGTCGCAGCATCTATCAACAGCATTTATCGAATGCTGAGCATGAGTCTCACTTGGGTTGGAGGAATATGAACATCTCATGCAAATAGGTTTGATATTCCACCAACCTAAGTGATCCTAAATAAGATTTGTTGCTATAATCACTTGAAGAGAACTTGAATTGAGTACTTCTATCAATGTAGCCATGGATTACTACACCTAAGGACCTAATGTCTTGTTGTCTTTGAATGGTACCGGTGAAACCCTCGCTGAAGCGCCTCTTGCTGTGCCTCCCGCAATCGGACCTGGGCAGCTGACCGTGGTTCCTGCAATAACATCCAACCAGCACGATGAAGGTACCCTGGGACCCTGCAACATGGAAGGGTCGAATCTATCATTGATGCTGAGCAATAGGCATGACATTGACATTGACATTGCTAGTCAGCCATCAATGCTCAGCAATCGCATGACTTGACAAATCCACCTCCGGCGACGAATCCACATCCAGTCACACTGACCACCTGAAGATTAGAAAGGATTCTCTCGTACCGAATCCTCGTACCAAATCGCGAGAGGAAACTGAACAGGACCAAAACTCGGTGGTCGTCAAGTGGATAGCATCTGAATATGGAATTTCTCTTGACTTGTCAATTTTTCTTGGTTTGGGAAAAATCAACAAAAAACTGGCCGTGATCTGAAACAGCATCATCACGCCACAAGTGGAGCAGGCAATCAATTGAGTGAAAACCTGATAGTACCTTTAATGGTGTTCATATTCCGATCCTTCGCATACGTTGGATGTTCATGGACAAACAGAAGTCCAATGATTTGTATTGGCGGCTATACCCTCTTAATAGCCATGTTCAATCAGTATCAATTAGCCATGATGAACTACGTACAACAAACTATAACCATCAGACCGTCAATATACAACCATAAATAGCAACCAACAATCATTTAACCACCCCATTGATCCACCAACGGTCAATCAACCATCACTAAACTAAACCAGCATTAACCACAGGCTTAACCATAGGATCCTCAACACCTGTTCCAACCTCCCTTCACAACCTGGCACAAGCCCCGACGTTCCACCACTCCAAAACGTGCCTCGCTCTCTGCTTGGCTGCGATCCTCCCACTGCTGCCGATCCGCCACATGACGTTCCTTGAGCTCCTGGTGGCAGCACAGCAAAAGATTATGAGCTCATGGACAAAAATACCTGTGGATTAGCTCATGTGGAAAATGCCTGCTGGTGGTTGGTTTAATGGCTGATCATCATGGTTGATGATATTGACATATATTGATTAGGATGGTTGAGAATGTTGATAGATCGTTGATCAACATGGTTGATTATTCATCAGTGTTCTTAAATATAGCACAGTTCTCCAAAAGCCACAAGTATATATTCATCATCGGTCCCCCCAAAATGAGTTCATATGAGTTCCTTATCGTTTCCCACGGATCGTTCCTAAGTTCGAAGATCTGCGGAAACCCACTGATTGGTGTTGATTGGTCTATCGATGCAGTGACGTAAAAAAAAAGGTGGCGATTGAGAATAACAGGCCTTTTCTATTGACCGGAAAACTTTGCCGGAAAGCTTCTTCAGCATCAGTCTTCACAGAAGGCAAACCCAAGCAAAGAGTTGATACAGGGTCTAATTTGCACCCAGTTCATTGCCCAGCTTGCTTCCCGGTCTCCTGCAGTTGTGCCTGCATGCGATGTTTCAAAAATGAATCATGACACAAGCTGCAATCCAAGTTTTCAAATTTCAATCCATATTGATGAGATGAGTTTGTTTACAATTTTGCTTCGACACTGCTCTGCAACGACCAAAACATGCACTTTTGTTCACCCATGCACACATATGCGAGCACGGAGTTGTCCGCAAATGTATTTAATATACAGTCGGTTGCTGTGTTTTCCCTACTCTACTTTTTTGACAACTCAAATTTGGGTAGGCATCCATGGTGTTCACCCAAATTCCTGGTGGTTTGGGAGGAACTTGCTGGGCTTTCCCTCCATGCCATCGCTACCAACGCTGCCTGATGTTGACTTCTGCTTTGGTCCATCAGATCCATCTGCACTTGGAAGATCTGCTGCTGGTTCCTTGGAGCCGGCAAACCCTCCTGGTTGGGACCTCACATCAGCCACAGGCAACTTCAGGTCATCGTCGACCCTTAAGATCAGCGTTCATGGTAGATCCAGGAGTTAACTCACCACCAGTTGTACTTTCACAACAGATTTCCAAATGATTTACCATGATTTACCACGACCGTTTGTTAAATTTACCACCATCACAATATATTAGCTTTCAAGATCACAGGATACCGATCAGCTCCTCGACCAACATAGAGGCGAGGCTTCACAGAGGTGGATGCTGTAATCGAATGCTGGAGGTTTTCCAGACATATCCAGACTATAGATCCAACAAATCAACATCTTGAGACCTTCACCATCAGCCTTGAGCTTGGACATCGCCGTTTCAAATGTGCCATTGGATGTGAGGTGGACTTGGCACCAGCGAAACTAACAGTGCCCAGGTCCCCAACTTGGCTGCTTGTTCCAACATCTCCACCTGGCCGGGGCTGGATAACATCCAAAGTTCAAAAGGCACAGCTCAATTTTTGTGCATATCCAACTGTTAAGAATGGTTAGCCTCTCTATCTCCAATATGTTCCACGAAAATAGATTCAAGATGATTCAAGAAATGCTGGTGAAACAAATTAGAGTAGTAGCATCTCATTAGACATCCAAATCCAAGCCTACTGATGAGGTGCCATGTGCCGAGAGGACACATGACCACTGTATATGTGAGTCCAAATCAGTACCCAGCCACCAAGTGGGATGCATCCATCCACATTGGATACCTCTGAATCTGATGGTGACTCTGCGTCTTGACATGCGAGGAGTGTTTGATTTCCACCATCCCATCTATCGGAATTCATTATGGTTAATTGGCGAGTAGTGGATCAACAAGCAACAACGTACGGCACTTACCCAATACCATTTACGATAATTAATCATTATATAACCACTAACAACAATCAACACTGGTTACATCGCCAGGACCATTTCTAATCACCAAACATCTACAAAATATATACTCAACCAGCCCCCCTTCCTGCTGGCCGGGCCTTCTCCTGGCTGTGTTGCAGCTTCATTTTCAGCGGTTCCAACTCTTCACACCTTTAGGGAGCTGCCGCACAACACCCTCCGTGGCGAGGGTGAGAAACCAGGGGCAGCTTGGAGAGGCCCAGATATGAACCCAATATGTGCCTCAACTACAGGCAATTCTCAGAAATGGATGATTAATGAGGATGATAACCTCGTTTTGCAGATTCACTTTGGAAACCCCACAAGAGTCCTTCACACATCTTCACACCTTGGGTGCTACCAAATGAGTTCCGCATGGTGCTTGATTTGAATCTATCGTGGTCTCTTACCAACGATCAAAGGGATAGAAGCGATAACAATTCGAACACCAACCAGCGGGTTGATGGATGCACTTCTAAAGTGGGGTATGACCATCCTGGCAATACCAGCGATCGCCAACAAACCAATCACCCGCATGCGAGCATATTTCTGATGTTGCATACCCTTCCACCCCCAAAATGTATGCACAGGCTCCATTTTTGTTAAAAACCCACAGAACATCTTTCCGACTGTGGATGCATTGAGTTTCTCAATCTGAAAGCAAGCCTCTGCTCACGATCTTCCAGAGATGTCTTCAGCCTGGCACCATGGGCTGGCGCTGCGGGTTTGCATCGCTGGGTAACCTCGCAGCAGGTTGTCAACCTTCGAGGAGAAAAAACATTTTTTCGTTGCAGGAACCAGCAACTTGGGACCATCGGCACTTGCAAATCTTCCCAGCTGCTCTTCATGATTGGAGTTTTCCATATGTTGAGCTTGGACTACTGTAGCAGTTGCCAAAACGCAGGATATCACAACTTGCACTGGATGTTTTACATGGATTCCACATGATTTTTTCTGCAAATTTGGAGTTTCGCTTCCATGTTAGTTTACCAAAGCATAGGTTAGATTACCAGAGTGTAAGCGGATTCATGTAAAAAAAATCCGTAAAATATCGTAAAATCACAAATCAGACACTAGAAATTCAATCCCATTGCCCGCAGCTGGGCTCCGCCTTTCAACTTCTTCGCGAAGCATATGCACCTCTGCACCTGGCAAGACAAGTGAAGCCACACACCACCACTGCAAGTTGGTGGGAAGTGCCGTGAGCTGTTGGTAGTGAAAGCATCCTTAACCGTGTTTAACCATGTCTACCCACATTAGACATGTTCAACCACCTTTGACCACGTTTACCCATGATGAACCATGTTGAACCCTTCCAAATTGAGACAAAGCTTCCATTTGATTCCATTTGCATCTATGTAGCAACAAACACGATATGTTGCACATAATATGTTCATATAAAATCGCACCTATATTGTTGGACATCCACTTGGTATGTCGAGAAAAACATCCACCGCACACCACGAAGCCACCCTGGCGAACCTCGTTCAGTGACCGCTCCATCCAGCTGCCGGGAAGCGGCTGTGGGACTTGAGGCAGCTGCTTCCACGGTGGGACCCTCCTGATGCCATGGCGGCAACATATTGCGACTGCCTGATATGCCTTGGTTGCCAGTGCTGTCATCCCCTTAGGTGTCCATTGGCAGACTGGTGCATAGAGTTCCCACAAGGTTGCAAGACTTCCAGCCATCTAGCAGTTCTTGTAGCATGTCATGGCTTTTGCGAACTTGGATTCACATTTGGGCCATCTGAAGAGTTTGTAGTCCTGTGGATGATTTTCTCCTGTTCGATTGAGAATTTGGAATGAACGAGCAAACGTAGAACACCTGTTGACAATGACGAGACTTGGGTTTTGGAATGTCCTCAAATGTATCTGCATGTATGTACGATTATAGACGTGTATGGGCAGAATATTCATATATACAAACATATACAAATAAACAATACACATGCATACACGTTAAGAGTATAGGGGTGCACTTGCATGTCATACGCCTTGCAATGTGCAACTGCAGTCCTCCTCCTCAGCATCTTCCGTAGCCTCAGAACCATCCGACGCCGAATTCAGCAGCAAGTCCTGCTCTGCGGCTCGAATCTTGGACTGACTCAAATCCATGGCCTTTTTGTACGGAGGGAAACACAACTACCCAAGTGAAAAAAGCTGTCTTGAACCCACAAGGACAGTCAGTCTCGAAAACTATGGATGTTTGATGGGTGCCAACACATTATGCCTAGCTGACACTTAGCAGGAGAATGTTGTCTTATCAAACATACTGTCCTGACACTGAAGAACCAGCAACAATTTAAGCAACAGGGAAAAACCGCCCTTGAGCCGTTGCAATCTGTCAACCAAAGATGTGTAGTTGAGCACGCCAATAAAGTGGTTGCTGGCTGTACAGTACGACTCGCAGATCCAGAATGATGCAACACCCTCCTCTTGCTACAAAAAGCTGGTGATCTGCCATCATTTTGGGTATTGTAGCTAATCATGACCAAAATAATTCTATATACAATTGTCATGATCCATCTATGCATCTTAACCAGTATCATCAACCATCCCTGACTATAAAATCAACCGCTATCCAGCATGAATTAACCATCAACCAACCAGTGAACCATTCTCACAAATCAATATCAATGAGAATTACCATCAAACAGTCCTTAACCATTGTTATCATCATTAACCATTGATGACCAACCATTCTCACCGATCATTGTCACTAACCACTGTCATAAACCAATGTCATTGATCATGATCATCAACCATCTTGAAACATTGTATCATCATTGGCCATTCATTAACCGTTACACGAAAATTGTGTAAGCCATCATTTTAACCGTCATGGTATATGTTAACCATCATGACCATCAACCATCACTAACCGTTATCAATCATCACTAACCATCAACTTCCTCTCGGTAACAATGGATCTGTGCATCCTCCCATACACTGTCCAAACCCTGGTCCTCCAGCCAAGCTTGGGCAGCCGCCTTGGCAGTGGATCATGCTGGGGAGTGATGCTTAATGATTAATGATGGTTAATGTAATGGTTTATGATAATGATTTGACAACTTGATGATTTGATGATTTGATGATTGATGATATGATTGATGATGATGCCGACGAGGGTGAATGAATGATGCTTAACGAATGATGGTAGATTATATGTGGTTTGTATGATGATATGATGGTAGATGGTTTGCAATGATTATGGTCAGTGATGGTTCGTGTTTAGTGATGATGATGGGTGATATTGCTAATGATGATGGTTGATGATGATTAGTGATGGTGAGTGATGGTTGGTGATGGGCGAGGGTGGTTGATAATGACCTAGATCAATCATGGGTAGTTAAGTGATGCCATGATACCGATGATAACTGATGATAGAAATGGTGGTAAATTGATGATTGATGGTAACTGATGGTAAGTTGCTAATGTGACACTTGCTTAGCCATGGGTACTCATAGTTGATGCTGATGCTCACTGCCGATGGTGAATGATGGTTGATGCTGGTAAACGCTTGTAGTCGGCCGTAAAGGAGAGGTAAGAATTGTTGACAATGGTTGAAGATGTTGATGTTGGATGATGATGAAGGATATCTGATAGTGGCTGATGAAGAATAATAATGCATGCGCTCCCCAACTATACTGAAAACCATCACCTTATCTTATCAGTCCAACGTAAATCACATCTCTTCCAAATTCCATCACCCACACCACCCACACAGGGTTTTGTAATAGCCTGTCCATCAATGATGGACCCAGTAACCCCTCCAAAGTGGTTTTCCAAAATAGTATTTGCGGAAAGCCACGCATGCCACACGCATCTGGAGCGAACCTTGGAGTTGTCCCCGTGGCTTTCGAAGAACTTTGTCAGTTCGCAGTTGACAGAAAAGGGCCTCAAGCGAAAAGAGTCCAAAGATGCAATTCCAATGCGCTACTTGATGGTTCCTCATGCAAAAACTTGGAGATGGTCCCTTGGAACGAGGGTCTTGACCTGGACCAAGAAAAGAGGACGAGTCAGGAAGTATGGATGATACGATTCAGTGACAGTCAGGATGTACTGGGTCAAGATTTGCATTCCGTCCAAGCAACACGACATCTCGCGCAGCCGTCCCAGACACCTCACTGTCAACTGTCAACGGCCGCGATGAAAGAGACACGGAGACATCTCAATGCATTTGCTCTAGGCTAAACAGTGCCTGTTAAATTTCAAACCAGCCAGACTAATGCTATCTACTATACCACAATTAACATGGACGATAGTCACGATTATAATCAGAATCATTATCCTATGAATCAAAACTCCCAATATACCAACAATCAATCTAATACAGCTCCAAGCAACATCTGCTTGCCATGGTTTGGCACCAGATGCGAGCAACAGCATGGGCCCTTGCATATCCTCAGCTGGAACATGCAATGGAATCAACGACGACATGAACCCCGTGACTTGACTATAATTTGTTCAGCTGCAAATGACTTCTTGAACTGTTCGAGATATTGTCATCGGTGATCCCCTGCTACTGTGCCTTGGTTTGGCAACCAAAAAAGGAAAACAACAAATGTGGTTGGGTTATAATCCCCTTGTCGCTCGTTCACTATGATGCAGTGGTTGGTCACCAGTCCCCAATTTTGGGAGCTTGCTGCCCTGTATTTCCAAATGCAGTTGACAGCCCCCTCCCCGAAGCTGCAGAACAGATGACAATCATTACTGATGAACAGCCACCACCCACATCGCGTTCCCATGGTAGAATTCTGAGAAAATACCTTCTTCAACAACCGAACATACCAATCAACCAGCCAAACCCATCAACATACCAATCAACCAACCAACTGCTTTGGCCTTCAACCATGCACGCAACCATCACCGCTGCTGAGCATCTGCCGCGCTGCTGTACAACGCGCATGTCAAGTGCAGTGGCGTGACTCGCTTCTGATCGCCTTCCAAGGTAAGGCGTCCCGCCTGGGCAGAGCCGAGTCCAAGAGATGGCTGCGACGCGTTGGAAAAAACCTGCGGTGAACGAGTCACCAATGAGGAGATAACGATGGTGATCAGCCAATGACAAACAAGATAGCTATGGCAAGCTGATCATGACTCAATGGCTGATCATGATTGGATGCTTCAAGTGGTATGATTTGATTGCTTTGGCTTGGATGTCATCCACCCCAAAAAAGTGATGGTGAAATAGAAATTTGGAATCATGTCATTGACCCGATTATATTATATATGCGTAGATGTCCTGGAGTTTCCACATCCCCTTGGTTGGAACCTCTAGCAGCGGAGAAACTGGCAGTGACGCAGGGTATTTGTGCAACACATATTAGACTGTGTGGTTCAAACCAAAAGGGCTTGGAACAATGCAATGATGTGTAGTGATCATAATTGCAGCATGAGGGCGTTCATTTTTCGCCCAAAAGTTCAATATCAAAATCATGTTCCTTGGTGCTTTATGTCATGTATGTATCGTGTGTAAGTAGGTGATCTGATAAAGTAATTGTAGTGGGCATACCTTTACATAGTATGTGTGCAAATACCTACATTCACACAAACATGTAAGCATGGATGTATTCATGTATATACATGCTTGATCATGTTTGAACATGCAAACATATGTGTTACTACTTGCATGTATTCTCTACCAAAATCACTACATACCTGCACACCATGGTATACGCACATAGGGTTGGCTCCAAACCCATCTCAACCATGGGACGCCAACCCCCAGGTCCCACCAGTGACCATGAACTTTGAGCCCCCGATGACACCTGGCGTCAAGTGGACAGCGACCAAGTGACCTGTGAAGTCTGCAGCAGGATCTCCAAGACTTCGCTCTGCTTGA
Organism: Symbiodinium kawagutii; assembly: GCA_009767595.1. NCBI lineage: Eukaryota > Dinophyceae > Suessiales > Symbiodiniaceae > Symbiodinium > Symbiodinium kawagutii. The sequence goes on along the minus strand of VSDK01025600.1, from coordinate 79,312 downwards.
AGGTCGCCGCATAGTGCAATGTGTTGCTTCCTGGTGTCGTGACGCCAGAGATTCCAATGGGAGATGTGCCGTGCCAGGTTCTGGTGGTGTTGTGGTATGTGTCAATAGATGATGGCTATGGCTCAGAAAACTTTGCCATGGATCAAATTGGGTAGTTGCCAGTGAAATCTCTTCTTGGACCTTACCTAATTAATGCGAACAATGTGCTTTGCTTATCAATCTCATTTGGGATTGTAGGGAGAATAGATAGATAGCTAAAGGCATAACGAAAAGCTGGGAATGGCTGGGGATCTGTCAACACCAAACTTGACCCAAGTTGGAGCAACTTCTTCAGATGTTCATCACTGGTACAGTAGAGGATCTTGACCCATCCGTTCACATAGACCCAACAGCAAGCACTCAAAAATAGCTTTGAATCGATGAAGAAAGCACCCACATTCGTAGAAACATCTCAGTTCTTGAATCATTCAAAGCCTTGGGCTCTTACGCAGCAGCTTCAAATCACCTACGAATATAATGTCTTCTGCATTTCTGCAGCCGCGCAAGAACCGCTTCAAACGAGGCTCCCATCACATCATGCAGAGATGGCTCCGCAGAGTATGCCAGAAGCAGTTGGCAAAGTTCCTGCGTGGTGCTGCCGGGATCTGCCAGGGGTATATGGTGGTTTGGACCTAGCCAGTGACTGGGGACCCAAAAAATGGCTGGTTTTGACGTATTGACATCAAGGATGATTTGGGGGTGCCATTCTGAGAAACCACCTATATTGTATATTCATGCCTTGAACTCATCTCATCATACTAAGAGATAAAGTGATGAATTGCACATCACCCAATTTCACTGTCAAACATGCTGGCTAAATCTGTAACTCCAGCTAGCTCGAGGCGAGCCCCAGTTGACACCAAGGCACCATGGATGCCGCAACCACTACAGCAACTCCCCTCATCTCAACACAGGGTGTCTGTTGCCATGGTGTACCTCCACGTCCCAATCTCATGGCTGGGGATGGCCGTGGTGTATCTACATAGCCCAACGGACCAACAGTTGGTTTTCATTGCAACGGTAAGCTCACAAAATTGTTGGTCATCCACGGTCATCCCACTAAATGATGGGATAAGTTCATAACTTTTATTCCATGATCAGTTCTCAGTATCAAACCTGAGATCTTCACCAATTCGAATTGCATATTTCTGATTAATCATCAATCATTTAATACTTTTATTATCCATAAAACTGGTGCGATGACCATCCACCAATTTTTTGGTGACCACAAATGCCGATTGTTAACATAACAGACTACTGTCGAACAGATTATTAGCCAGTTAACGAGTATAAACCATGGTTTACCACCATGGCCGATAGTCACCACTATTGACCATGATTGACCAAGTACAAAGAATGGCTCATCGCAAAACAAAAACATCCTCGCTATCCATACTGATAATCAGCACAAATAGTGAAGCATTATAATAGCTAAAACCATATTGAACCATGAACAATCTTATTAACCACAGCAAAGTAAATATCCTTGAGAAATCAATACTAATTCAGTAACTTTGAACAAACACTTAAACTAACCACTAAAACCACTAGCCATAAATCACTACGCATCAACCTTTAACCAGCAACCATAGCTAAGCACATCGCTAAGCACATCACCATGGCGCCTTAGAAGTGGTCGCGGCCAAATGCAATGGCGAAACGCTGTGCAAGGTACAGACCTTGGTAAAGCTGACGACGCGGTGAAGGCTTTCCAACCACTGGGACTTTTCACACAGGGCTATGGGTCAAGCAGTTAACCAACCAACCAATGGTTAACTAGCTGGTTAATGATCAACAATGGGGGAAAATAACCAACAATAATGGGAATAATCATAGCTGGTTGATGATTAATGATAGGGGATGATAACTAGCAACTAGAGGGGATAATGATATACCAACTATTTATGGCTATGGGTCAAGCAGTTAACCAACCGATAATGGGGGATAGTGGCCAACAAAACTATAGGGAAAACACCGGTTAATGATAGGGGAACCAGGGTTACGGGGTTTTGACCCACTGCCATATTTCTATGGCTGATAACAAATGGTGAATGACTATGGTTGACCATAGGTCATAGGTTTGAAAGGTAATGACTATGGCCCTATGGCTGACTATAGTTTATCACTATGGTTGATAATATGGCTAATAACTATGGTTGAATTCATACTGGTCAACAAATACTATGACAATGGTAAATGAATTCTGATGATTGGGACTATGACAATGGTTAACATATAGTCCTGGACGTTCAAAAGTACTCTAAACTACGCAGTTTCAATGTAATTATAACCAACCCTACATGGTTAATGACGATGATCAATTAATAGTTGAATCATGTTGAATCATAATGCGAATTCAACAAACAATACTGGTTTTGTTATTGCACATTTATGGTTGGAGAATGTTTTATGATGATTGGTTGTGACTGATATTCTTAACAAGCATGGTTTCTAATTGTTGTTAGATGTCAATAGTGGCTAGCAATGGTAAACAAGTTAACAAGTAGTAGTAATAGTGGTTTGTCACGGCTGCTTGTGATGGTTGGTTACACCATTGAGCAACCAAGGCTGGGGGTATCAACAACAATGATGTAATGATGGGACTGGCGATGGTGGTGGTTGGTGAATGGTTCATACAAGTTCATAAGTACTCGCAATGAAGGTCAATGGCAGTTGGTTGATAACGGCTGTATTTGTAAATGTAAATATAAATATATACCAAATAATAACAACAGTAACATTTCCAGTACAGATAGTACCTAGTCTGCATGGTGGTTGCCAACAATATCCCACAATAACTCAACAATAATGGGGACATAAACACTAAACAATGTTGTTCTACCGATGATGATGATGATGATGATGATGATGATGATGATGACGACCATGTTGAAGATAACCATGTTGATGGTAATTTACCACTAAATGATGGCATGGTAAATCAAAGATCAAGCAAAGTGACGCTGCTGCAACATCTCACTCCCTCTGTGGTAAATGCAAACGCGTTTTTTCTTGACTGCACAACGATTATCTCTCCACCTGTCACAGCCAGGTTTTGCGGCCGTGAATTGGCACAATGCCATCCTTGTCATGATTTTGTACAGCGTTGCAACACTCCGCATATGGCCACTTGCTGCAGGCAGCTTGGGCTCAGTCGCGCATCTTCTCGAGTTTGTCTCCTGCAAAGAGTGTCTCATTTAACCAACTCTTGCTTCCATCTGCAAGGTGATCATCAAAATCCACCACATCCAGAAACTTCATCTCACTAATGAGTCTGAACGTCTCGCTGAATACCTCGCTATTGAGGCTGACAAGGTCACCACCAATGGCCTTCCACTCATCCTTTACGCGGCCCATGCCTTTGAATGCAAACTGCTTTTCCGGCAGCTTGGCGGCATCCAGACTCCACACTGAGGCGGAGGCAAAGTTTGCGGCGATCTTGTCTGCAATTGCCTTCACCGGAGTCATCTCTGTACTACCAGAGGGAGTCGCATGATAGATGCCAACAATCTCCATAGCACCCGTGGACTTGCAGTGCTCTTCTGCCAACATGCAAGCAATCTTGAGCATTGGAGCCAAGGTGTGGGTGTGAAAGAGTGGAATGGTCTCCACGACTTTGATCACCTTGCCATCTGCTTGGCCTAAGAAAAGGCCCAGTACTGAGCTGGAGGAGTGCTTGGACACGTGCAGCACTGCCTTGGCATAGGCTTGGGGATGGAAGGCATATCCTCCCGAGGGCGCCATGGTGCGCCGCGCACCACCGCACTTCAGAGCCAATATTCTGTTCCCAGCATGGAATGTGAAGACCCTTCATGTAACATCTGCCAAGCAACATCCAAATAAATTCAAACATACAAAGAGAATCTACCAATCTACCAATCAAACAATCAATCAATCCATCCATCCATTCATCCATACATCAATGAATCAATGAATCAATCAAACAAGCAATTTGCTTTTGATGGCTCAACGGTGCTCAATGCATGGGAGCACAAGCAAGACAACTGCTTTGACAAATCGAGTCACTGCAAACTCCAGGTCCCTGGCGGAACGAAAAGTGAGATGTTCACCCAAGCTTCGAATCAAGGCAAAGGGTGTGAGACTTCCTTTCTTTGTCCACATTTGCTTCTACGTTGTATGATGCAGACAATGTATATAGAAGTACAGATGTCTATACCAAATGTGCATGCATATATGTGTACATACACACATCTGTATGAAACATGATGACACGATTTCATCATCAAGTGCAAAACCTAAGAACCTTTGTTTTTTTCTTCCTAACATCCTCGGTATTTCCCACGCCAACAAAAACTTTACCATCGCTTTCGCCAAGTGACATTTGGATTGGCCTTGCCGTCCAGCAGCAGTTCTACGATGGCATGGCTGCCGCATAAGATGGCGATGTGCAATGGGCTCAACGCTGAGGGCGATTCTCTGTGAGTCCTAAAGCTGTTGCAGCTGTGGATCGTTGCAGCAAAATTCACCTTTCCCCCGGGAAAGGAAAATCTGTCCACGATGATATTCTGTCCTATGTATGGTACTCATTTCATTAGCCTTGCAAGAAAGGTACTGCAGTATCAAATTCCCAACACTTGAGCGATTTGCCAAAACTACATATTACTCATTCTCACACCCCAAAAGGAATAAGTGACTGGATGGCAATGGTGCAGAATTCAGATGCACATCTCAAACTGTAGGTTGATAGAGAGCATTCTCACACTTTATAAAGGTATATGTTGACATGTGATGACGTGTATACATAGATACAAATCTATGTGCCTTTGAATGTGATGGAGGGATGTAACAAAACTTACGGGTCGATATCACCGCACCCTACTTACGGATCGAGTTCATTGGTTGCCACGCCTCATAGGTTCCTACCATAGAAATGACCACCTTTAACCAACCGTTGTCACAATCGCCAACCTTGCTGCTGGAAGTTATATCTCCCTTCTTATTCAAAGCCATTAGTTCTGACCCACAAACCAATCACACCCTTCATTAACATTGCTACTCCTGTTGTTAATCATGAACCAGTCAACTCAATAACACTATCAAACATTGACCATCAACATCATCATCATCATCATCATCATCATCATCATCATCATCATCATCATCATGATCATCATCGATAAACCACGAACCAACCATCATCATCACCACCATCCACCAGTCTCATTGCCATTGCACCCCAGCCAAATTGTTAATAAGCCACTAGCCAACCCTCAACCAATCCTTAAACATCCCTAAACCAACCAACCAACCCTGAACCCACCAACCCAACCCTGAACCAACCCTCAACCCACCAACCCTGAACCACTGACCCACCCACCCACCCACACCCCTGAACCAACCCCCAACCCACCAACCCTGAACCACTGACCCACCCACCCACCCACCCCAGCACCCCACCCTGCACCGCCCCCGGTGCCGTGGCCAACGCCGCGGTCCTTTCCACCACTTTGGGCGAGTCCCTCACGATGACCTCCGCCGCCTCCACGCTGCTCTGCAGTGCCGCGATGTGCAGCGGCGTGCAGTGCCTGGGGGGGCAGCGTGGCGTAACCATGAGACAACCATGGGAAACCATGGGAAGAGATAGGAAAACAGAGTAAAACCATAGGGAAAGTCTAGGAAAACAAAAAACCATAGGCAAAACATAGACAAGCCATAGAGAAACCTCGAGATAGCCATCATTCACTATGGGTTCAAGTAAAGAATCACATGTTTTTTAGGCAAATAACCATTACACAACCAATGAATTGGCCGCTATGCATTGCCGACGGGCGATTAATGATTCATCCATTCGCCGATGACAATCCTCTCTTATCAACTATGATTGGTCATCAACTGACCACTGAAGATTCGAACTTCAATTATCCATAGGTATTGGGTAATTATCCATAGTATTGGTGATCCACAGTACGAAATATATTTGTATTCAAACTTAATATTGGCTAATTATCAATAATTAGATAACCACTATCCTTGATGTAATTGTATTGGGTTGCAACTAGCCAATCCCTTATTTCCATTGCAAATCAATCATATTGATCATGATTAATTAGCCGTCATTCACTGTCAATGATAATTTCACCATTGTTTGATCATCATTGAACAATGCTTTATCAATGAATCATTCACTATCGAGCAGTGTGCATGTAGGTATTCATGGATGGATGGATGGATGGATGGATGGATGGATGGATGGATGGATGGATGGATGGATGGATCCATGTCGATATGAGGACATATGCAAATTTTACCAATATAAACACATAACGTTTTACAAACATGTATAATTAAACAAAAATGAATAACCTTGAATATCTATATGTATGTCTCATCTATTATGGTGACAATTAAAGCCTATTTCAACAATACGTGCAGGTATGTATTAACATGTATGTCTGTGTTCATATATGTAGGTATGTTTTTGAGGTGCACATGTGTGTGCGTGCGCAAAAAATACATGTGCAAACCGAACATACAAACATGCATGCATATACATATGTGCACGTTCGTGCACACACACACACGAATACATATATATATATATGATGTATGTGCACGTTTTCATCATTGGCATGAGAAGCATTGAGCAAAAATATGTTGGCAGTCATTGCACAAATCAGTTTGTATACATATCCAGATATGTGTTGGCATATGAACCTTCTTCAATGTATCATCCTAGAATCGTTGCGCTATCATCCACCATGAGGGACACCGTCTCTCTAGCACGGCTCGTGGCTGTTGATTTAAATGTACTACTACCGTTAGGTTTATGGTACTGGCATCGCTTCATAATGTTGCGGGCCGAGCCCTGTGGCATTTTCCCTTCAAAAAGACATAAGGATCATAGGCAGAGGTGTTGAATCAAAACCAATAGTTTTGGTCTACTTTCGGCTATCACTACTGGTGTTTCAGCCTTTTCTTCAAGACATGCAGCATGTTTTGGGGATGGTCAGCCATGACTAACTACAGCTGGGGGTAAGTGATTGGTTGCTGCTTGGTTAATGGTCAGTTCGTCATAAATGGTTCACTAGTGGTTCAGAAGTGATTGATTGTTGAAGAACCTTTGGTCGAAGATTCTTTGATGGTCAAGTATGCTTAACTCTATACAATAACGGTTCATCAAAGTTGATGATGACAAAATCTATGATTCAACCACTGGTTAAACCTATGTGGTAAAACTAAGGTTGGGCTTATAGTTAAACATTAAACATATGATTACACCTATGGCAAGACTCTATGGTTAAACAATGTTAAGCCTATGTTCAATCCCATGGCTAAACCTGTGGTAAAACCTATATAGATTTCTGTGATAAGATCTCAGGTGGCTAAACCTAATCAACCTATATAAGAACGCTTCAACCTATGGATCAACCTATAAAAAAAACATGGTTAAACCTCTATCAAAATATGGATCAACCTATATAACAACGATTGAACCTAGGGATAAACCCCTATAACACCTTCTGTTCAAACCTCTCGTTAGCCTATGGATCAACCTCTAGTTCAACTCTATGGTTAAACCTCAGGTGGCTAAACCTAATCAACCAACCTATGGATCAACCTCTAGTTAACCTCCATGGTTCAACTCGCTTAAGCCTCTCGTTATGGCTGCTTCCAGGTCACAATCGGCCATGAGGATCGCTGCGTAGCAGCGCAAAGCACTTGCTGACGATGCTCAAAGTCATCTCCACTGCAGCCTCTTCAGTGCTGTGGCTGGGCACGCACTGATGTGGCTATGGGTCAATATTAACCAACCAATGATGGTGAGTAATAACCAACAAACTATAGGGAAAACAATGGTGAATGATCGGGGAACCAGGGGTACAGGGTTTTGACCCACTGCCTGATGGAACCGTGATGAACAAGGTCAGGGTTAGGTCTAACCATAGGTCAAACCATATACACTGTAGGTTTTAACACGGGATGAAACATGGGTTTATCCATAGGTCTAAGAGTTTAGCCATAGGTTGACCATAGGTTTGAACATGGGTTGAATCATAGGTTCATCCATAGGTTCGATAGTGTAACCATAGGTTTAACCAAAGGTTAGCCCTCATACGCAATCAATTAACAACCATTGAGCATGATTGACCATCATAGCCAGAGGCTAAACCAATAATAAACCCACCTTTCAACAACACAAATGAACCTTCATAAACAATATCAATTCATTTCAACCAGAGGTTTTCCGGGATGTTCAATCACCATTTTCTCCGGAGTTCGGAAATGGTCGCACCCTGGACTACCCTAGACACATGGGATTCTGTAGCGCATGTGTCCCAAGAATGAAGTCCAAGCACGAAACTGCGGCAACTTGCAACACGGTTGTCATTTGATAGTCCATCACTAAAGCAGCCAAGTTCAACCAGTTCTGCACCCCATTTGAAGCAAAAAGTTGACACTCATGAAAGCTCTGCCATGAAGTATCTGGCACTCGTCTGAAATCCCAGATTCATATGATTCATGAGCGTAAATGGATTCAACCAATACAGTGCTTCAGCCTGGAGACAAGTATCCCTATGCGCGCTTGATATTGACTGACTGCGATGACAAGTTCCTCAATAGGCTCCGCTGGATAGGTGTGTTCCAGTGGTTGGTGTTATAGGTGCTCCAGTCGTGGAATACACTAGATTCATGTCATAGATATTGATCGCTAAGAACGACTGAGTACAGCTAATTAAGTGGCTAGCTAATTATGATCATTCATGCTTAATTTATCCAAGTCATGGCTTATCAATCATCACCATGGCTAAACTCAGCACTCAGGAGATATCGCTGCGACACTGCGCGCCTTCACTGCAAAGCCTCGTTCTATACGACCCAAACCTACCACCAGGGCACAACGGTGAGGTGAAATGTGACATCCGTGGTCAAAAATTGTCGGAAGCACCACCGTTGCCGCACCTTCAACGCCAAAGCGGTCGTAAAAAAGCTGGTAAATGGCCTCAACAAAGCTGGTGAATGGATGTAAATGGCATCAATGTGAACAATTTTGATCAAAGAACACTACTTACACCGCCACCATCTTGTACAAATCGCTTGAACACAGCTAAACATGATCAAAATCGAGCAGGGATATTTTCCAAAGTATACAGATTGGTTGATGGACAATCTCAGAAAGCTCTTCATGACCCACAATAATAAGTCTAATAAGATCTAATAAGTATAACATAACATAACAACTTATGTAAGAGTCCACTACCAACAAACAATGGCTTACATGATGTGTTACGTGTCTTCCAGGTACAGCAGCTCCTTTCGCATGGTTAACAAGTTGACGTCTCGAATTTCTAGAAATGCATGCAAGGTCAGCTGATCGCAGTACCAATCACAGCATCCTACACTGGTGATTGCTTAGCTGAATAGACTTGGCGGTTGACACTGACGCATGTTGACATCATTTGGCTGGTCACTGGACTCCACAACTACTTTGCTGTCGCTTGCCTGTGTGACCTGTCAAAATTCCGAGGTTTTGGACTATGCCAATTCTAATGAAGCACCACTTTGGGCAAGTAGGTTCTGACGAATTTGTAACACCACAAATAACTACAAACGTAATTCTCAAGTAACACGTATCAATATCATTTGGATTTTTTTTGTGTGTGTCAGACGACCATTACACTTGCCATTCTGATCATTTGCTGGCTGTACCCAACTCTGGAGCGTGCCACAACACTGGCTTTAACCCGATTGCTGTGATCAGCCGAGTGCAGCGCAGACCAATTGGTCTGGAGCATGTACTGTTCCAAGTCCTGCCAGACTTGCCGGAGATCAGGAGGTGACCTGCTAGTCCATTGGTGAAATCACAATCCCTCACTGCTAGGCTAAGGAATCGTTCTCATGGGATATCATGCCAGTCTATCGAGCAAAAAACAGGAAAACCGACATCATAAGGTTGGGTTGTATAGCAAACCTCTGAATGTATACAACCATCTTTGATCATGCAAAAGTCGACACATCATACTGATATAGGCCCATGTTGAGGAAGCAACTGACAATGCATATGGTATGAAATTAATCTATTCCTCTTTTGCCAACTCACCACAACCACTTCCTTTTCGGACGATCATGGATGGTGAATAGGAGCACGGCAACCATCCCCAATCCAAGCTGATCTTCAAATCAAAGAACACCCATGGAATTCATGACCCCATTGGTACCATGGTGCATTCATTGCTGGGACATGTTGGTATTGTCACATTGGCATGTCGTCCGCGTGTCCTTGTTGCCGCCGCCAACGGTGGCTGGCGCTGTGGTGACCAGATTGGCCTTGGCATCGGCTTGTTCATGGGTGCGCATCGGAAAGTCATCGTCAATGATACGAAAAGTGCAAGCAAGTAACCACCAAACCTGGGGTCAAAAAACACTTCACTCCATGTATGGGACTTACGAGTAGCATTTTTGGGTAGCCATGCTGATCCAAATGAGAGTTGACAGCATCTGTCCATCGCCCATTTCAGGGTTCCTGGGTTCATTGCCGCTCGTATCCGCTTCTCCACGCCGGTGTTGAAGCGGACCACCCATCCTTGGTTCAGCAAGCTGGATGAAGTCGAGTCCAACGACTCGGTCCCTGCCTTGGGGATGGGTCACTATCAAACATGGGAAGTTTAATGAATGGTTGATGAATGATTTATGATAATGGTTGATAATTCAGAATGGTTTTTGCTTTTGCGGTTGCATGCTTCTGAGTGCTATGGTACACATCGGCTAACGCGTAAGTACACCATCACAGGGACACATAGTAGACACCACAGACACATTCATCAGTCATCCGCCCCCGAAAGCCGCATGAGGACTATAGGCATGCTGGACACACCAGCTTCTTTGGAATGACCGAACCGTACGACCAGACCCTTGCGGGTGAAAGTACATCTAGAATGGTTCACCTACTTGAACCATGTTATCCAAGATAGGCCGTCGTTGAAACCCTTTCACTTTGTAGCTATACCTATTCAGAATGGTTAATAGTAGTTAATAATGGTTGAGAATTCAGAATGGTTAATATTAGTTAATAATGGTTGACGAATGGTTTATCATGGGTCAAATCCCAACAGCTGCTGACTATTCTGGTCATGTTTGGGATCTCGCAGAGGGCAGGCTTCCAACTTAAGGAAATTGCATGGTCATTTTGGGGATGTGAACAACAGCGCGGGATTGTGCGGGATCGTGGGGGGTACCTGTGGGTTACTAAACCCACAGCCAGTGGATGCTTCTCTGTCTGCAATTTCTCACCTGGAATCTCCCTTGGAATCCAGCAATCACACATGGGTCGTCATTCACCGTCATTAAACATCATCAACCATCATCAACCACTGTTCACCATCATTAGTCATTACTAGTCATCATATTAGTCAGCAGATTGGGCATCATCAATTAAGCTTCGGAACAACATGTACAAGCCAACAGTCGGAAGGCACACCCTATTGTCATCCCAGGAGCGGCTTGAAATGGGATCCCATCTCACCACCAGAGCCTGCGCGAGCGGTATCCACAAGGGGTCCCGCCTACGCACGCCCTGAATGGTACATGAACAACCTGCAGTTGGATAGTTGATGATAGTTGGGATGAGTAAATTCACAACTTGAATCATTCCTAACAACACGCTTGGACCAGTTTATAGTAGCACTCCCAAGTGATATTCGGCCTGCGTTTGGGCGACATGTCTGCAGCAGCAATCCTAGAGTGTGAACGTTTTGCTCTGTGGCTCTTATTTCACTTTTGGGTCAGACGTTTCCAAAGTTCTCCATCTTCAGTAAGAGGGAGGAGCACATTGGTGAGTGGTGTCGCAAAAAATCAGCATGCTTGTGGAGGAGCATTGATTAAGTTCAGAAAATGTTGGCTATAGGTAGAATAGGGGTGAAGAAATTCATGCAAAGTCATTTTGCTGCCAAACCACTTCTTGGAGAACGATCAACAGCCTGTGAAGGCACCCCAGGGACTCGATCTCAGGACCGAGGCCTCCAAATCATTGAGCTCCACAGAACTTCGGAGACCTGTGACCCAAACCTCAGTGGTACCGAAGAGTCCATGATGATCCCATCGTTGCTAACAACCATCTAGTGAGAGTATCAGCAAAAAAGAACTCCAAACGCCACTAACGATGTCATTTTGTCTAACCCCGGTGGTCCTGACATTGTTGTTGTTCAATGTTTGTTGTTTGCTAACCTTGTCAACCTTCGCGAATTGCTGGTCTTTATCGGGCATACATAGCCAACATGCATTTCCAGTTTCGATGCATTATGTCGAAAAAAAGAACATTTCAACATATTTCAACTAGTTGCAAAGAGGTCAGTCCGTTTCGGGCATGACCAGAACTATCACCTGATTCCCACTGAGCAGTACCAACACTTTGGCCGACGGACAGTCCGCCCTTATCACCTGTCATGTGCTCAAAAGGCGTCACAGCGCAAACATTGAGGTTTCGAGAAATTCGGATCTGCACCCAAGAGTTGATTTTTTGAATCTTTCCCCACCAAAAGTTTGAAGAAAATGACTTGGGATGCTGAAACCATGATCCGATTTGGGGACTCCAATTCTCAGCAGGTATCCTTCAAAGTTGTCTGGTCTGCGATCTATTCTACCTCCAAAATGCTCTAGTAATCCAGCACAGATGTGTCAACTAAGCTGCTTTATATATGGGCCTGTCCACAAAGGGTATATCAAATTGCTGTTGGATATTTATGGACATGGATATATCTGTATCGATGTATCTATGGACATGGATATGCCTCAATAGAGGGATTATCCTGTGTATGAACAAGACTTGTGACTGTCATTGGATTCAAATCTATACAAACAAACCTATCATATTCCTATCATCCACCTGTCATGCTGATCTCACGCGTGGTTCAGCCTTGGTCGGTGCTTTCTCGTGACATCTTTCGGACGCTGGCCGAACTGGTACCTAGAAGCACACGCAGCATTGGGGTCAGGAGAGGCCAAACAATGAGGAAACTCGCCTCGCGGCAACAAAAGCGCACACTTCTGTGTGTATTTACATGTTTTCACATGCATACATGTGCGTTACATTAACATACACGGACTCGGATTACATTACATTACATAACACATATATGGGTACATATGGGTACATACAGTATATAGTCCTATATATTAAACTCCTACATGCATTAAACAACCTAACATCTACAGTATATCTAGCATATATGCACATATGCATATGGTGGTTTCTCAAAATAGGGGTGCCCCCCAAGTCATCCAATATCAATCATTAGTAGTAATAAAACTACCATTTTTGGGGCACCCCATTTTGAGAAACCACCATATCTGTCATTGACATACTCACACACCAAGCCGTCCAGTTCATCCCAGGTACCTCCATTCAAATGGATGGTCTCAGGGCCTGAATTCGAACCTGGCACAGAAATCAACAAATGAAGTGCGAGACCACATGTAGTGTCACCATGATCAAACATTACCAATTTCAAGGTGTGTAAATGATGATGTAAATGATGTAAATGAGTTCTGATGTAAATGATGTATCTCAATGATTTCTGTAAATGAATGACCCCAATGATTTCTGATCTCCTGAAATTAAGCGGTCTTTGAATTTATGCAGTATCAGCATTTCTGAACAAGTCCACATAATGGTGCATAAACTGCACACCTTTTTCCCAAATGTTTCCGTAGACCGTCAGCATCACCCTTCCGCGAATTGAACTGTTTTGCCAATGGCAAATGGCCTACAGCACATTGTACATCCTGCTGCATCGAAAGCTACTGAACATTTTGAGGCGCAGGATCTATCCGCAAAGACTACTGGTATATCGAGCCATCCGACTTTTGCATACCCAACTGATAAGAAACGGCTTTAAACTCGGGACAGCATGACTATCATTGGAGCCATCATTCGAGCCATCATTGGCCGCTGTGAGACCGACCTCTTCTCTCGAGGTTGGTGGCCAAAGGCGTAGCCGTGCCTAGTCGCAGCTGGTTGGAAAATCACAACTTCTTCCCTCGGGAGGCCAGAGGGGTTTGTGTCAAACCCCCATTGCAACAAAACAACTTGTCACTCCGTAGTGATGTGTAGCTACATGCAGCTATGTTGGCAAGTGACCCAGCCCGGCTTGGTGGCTTGTCATTGGAGGCTATCCCTCGACAAGGTGGTGCATTTTGAATTGGTTCAAGCATCCGCACGTCTCGAAGGATTCAAGCTGGTAAGGACAAACCTAGTGCTAAAATACCGTCAGCTTGATTCTGAAAAAAAGGCCATCTTGATCATGCTGGTTTTGATTCCTACTCATCATCAAGTAACTGGTTGAGGAAAGGTCTCTATTGCAAATATATCACTTAACAATGATAGATCAACTAGCACGTGGTGACATGCATTGTTCCTTGCAGCAAAAAGCAGCTGTCTGGGCAGCACATTCCGAATAGCCTCCTGTAAAAGCTGCTTCTAACCCGTCACAACCACCGCCAACAAGTTTCGACCATCAGCATTTGAATCACACAATAACAAAGACCAGCTACGATCATCCAGCTACGATCATCAAACATCAGGTATCATCATCATCATCATCATCATCATCATCATCATCATCATCATCATCATGAGTAATCATCACTATTAATAGTCCTTGTGTTAATACGTGTGAACCATCGGTATGACAATTAGCAGCTACGGCGCCCATGGCTCCAAACCATCCCCGGCTGCGCCTGTTGGCTGAACTGTGACGGGTTGACCTCAGGGGACAGCACCAGACAAAGAGAAAGCTTCGGCAGGGACACTCTTCACATGATTCTTAGTGATTCAACCCCATGATTTGTAGACTGTTCACATGTTTTCTTGGATTTTATAATGTGTTTCTGTTTGAGATATGTGTTTAAAGATTATTATCTTAGAAAAATCAAGAGGGACACTCTTCACTTTAGCATTTCCAAACAGGAGCACAAAAGGGATGATGTCCTTGTCCATCAATCGCCAACCTTATCTTGAACAGACGTATCATTCCCTGGTATCACTTCCAGAAATGCATCAAAAATGCATGTCCCATCCAGAATTACATCAGAAATCCAGCAGGAA
>VSDK01025600.1:47475-64202 GCA_009767595.1 Symbiodinium kawagutii | reverse complement strand
GTATAAAGGCAGTGGTTCACAACCCCATTTTCACAGCTGAGGCCCTCAACCTGACCAGCCCACCTTTTCTGAGCCTCATGGCGCAGCTTGTGAGGCCAACATGGACCCTGAAACTGGGTGCTAACAAGGCATGAAAAGCACCAGTTGCAAATCTACCAATTTTCAATGAAACTTCAACTGTTCCCATTTGCAATTGGTGCTCGCAGCTAAGAAAAAGAAAAAATCACCGTTTGCATCTCTGGACAGTTGGAGAACTCCCTTCATTATGTGCAAATAGCTCCGCTCTTGAAGAAGTCTGAATGGTTTGTGTGTCCTGGCATCAAGTTGACTCCCGCATAGCTATGTTCGACCATGAATTCCATCAGAATGGTTGGGCAAAGTTGGGATTCTTACTTGGTTTGAAACACCCATGGTAGAAACATCCTCATAGGTAATTTTGTCATATCCACTCCTATAACAGGTAGCATCAGGTTGCAAATGGTAAAACACATTTGTTGTAAAATCTTGTAGTACCAAAAGAACAAACCTGCAAGTATGTCCTCCTGTTATAAACTTGATGCTTGTCGATCATCAGATACCAAGCACCAGCATGATCTTCAACAACAAAAACACACATTATACTGCCTGGTTCTTAGCTGTTGACTCAGGCGCTGATATGCACGAATACTGCGGGGTATTGTCAGCTCGTGGAGTTGTAGGTGTTTCATCCTGTTGGTGCGGCACGAAAACCCCGCCTGTGCCAAGTTTGTTTTCCACTGTAAGGTTGGTATCGATTTTCGGCACCTGAAGAAGCAGCAGCGTCGCTCACATGGTGGCCCCGGGTCATTGGTGGTTTAGAGACTTCACATAAGATGGTTGGGACCCAGCATCGTGGTAAGGAAACCAATGTGGTAGCTCCAGGCTTCAACCAGGGACTGAAAAACTCTGGGTCATCCTGAGGAATGCAATCCGTTCATTGGACCAGGGTCAGGTGTGAGCCTGAGGAAAATTGTTTCTTCTTGGGATGTTCAGCAGAAGAAGTGGGTTTTGACCCGCAGTCACGTCCATGAATCTACTTCCCCTGAATGACCTTGGCTCGAAACTAGCCCGGGCACACCGCCAGCTGCGCCTCCCTAACAAACCTCTTTGAAGGTTCACTCGATGATTTTGCTGGTTCCTGGCAGTGCTGGCCCAGGCACATCTTGGGTGGTTCCATGGCTGAACAAACTCATGTGATGTGCTGGTCACTGGCCATGGCCGAGCTGGGGTTCATGCTTCATCCACGTTAGTAAATGCTAAACATTCAAGCTGCTGTGACTTGGTTTCAACATGTTTTAACAATCGTGGGCCTGCTGTGATTTCCAACAGCAACTATGCTTGGGAATGCTTGGGATGCATCCAGACTTATACGACCAAGACTAGAAGGACATGACAAAGCCATTCTGCTTTCTGGTCCCATCCATTGAATCTCTGCCGCGCCTCAAACGGAGGAAACGACACCGGACTTGTGGCCTCTGGGTTTGTTCTACCGCTGTTCTTTGACAAGCAAGGTTGGGAATAAGAACCGGAAATCACATTAAATCACATTTCGAATTGGTTCAAATGTAAGAATGTATGTTGGTTCAATGTGCGCGTTTGTTTTCCTTTGTTATTGCCAGTGAACTTTGTCAAACCCCGGAGGCCCGTAGTCAGTAGCTGTTATTGAGGTCTAGACGGTCTAGAACATGCCCAAAATTCAAAGGCATCTAATTTTGAGAAAGAACTGTAAACCCTAATGCCCAAAAGGGATGATGCCACCACATGCTCTATGGGCGTGTCACCCTGCACTCATGCAGACGTAACTGCATGATTTCAAGAGGCAAACGGAGCTTCCCTGCACGCAAGGTTGGTCAGCAACGATAGACCACAATTGTTGAGAAGTGCCTGTTGGCAGGTAACCTCCGAGGCCCGTTTGGAAATCATCCATCAGTCGTTTCTTCCCGTTTCGATCCCACCAGGTGAATATCAACTTTCGCCAAGGGACGTTGTCTGAATTCGCATCAGCCGGTGCTTGTTCCACCGACCTGCGGGGACAAAGTGGGCGTGACTAAACGGGGCATTTGCTTATCGTGTGCATGGACTAAACCCAAATAAATACTAATCACAATCCTTACTAACTAGTATTTGTGGTTAACGCTTGTGGTGTACATCGCGCTACATATTGACCCCTTATGAACTACAATGCCAACATATGCTAACCATCAGTTACGAACCGACTGAACCCTACTCACCTGACTCAACCATATGTAGTCGTTTCCACATACCCAGCACAAACTACTCAGATCTACTTCGCCACTCGTCTCCTTGCCCCCCGCCGCAAGATGCCTTGGTTTGACGGTGACCACATTGGATTCTGAAGGCTCAGCACCTGCTTAGCTGCAGCCAGGATCCATGGTGAACAATGGTTGATAATGGTTAAGATTGGTTAATCAATGACGGCTAACCATGCTTAACATGGGTTAGTGATGCTTGGTGATGGTTCATGATGGCTGATGATGGTCAATGATACTTGATGATGTTTAAGAATGATGGACGATAATGATGATCAACGATCATTCATAGCGGATCATAGCAGTTAGTATATAACGCTTAAGATTTCACCAGGTTTCCCAAAGGAACCACCTGGCTGGGAACATGGCAAGAGCGGCGGCCCAGCTGGGCGTTTCCTCCGCTTCTGCGTCCAAAGACTTGAAGCCGTGACCAGTTCACCCGTTGATCACCGTGATATTCTGATTGATCCGCAATGAACCCTGGTGATCCATGCCGAACAAATTCATGATTATTTATTAGTGGATTATTGGTGAATAATTCATGGTGATCATTGGTGAACTCAACCACCATGATTCAATTCACCCGTGGATCACAATAATGAACCATGTAGCTAGGCTCAGAAAAAGCAACCATCCACTATCTGGGCTTAATTTCAACGATCAAAACCATCTGGGCTTTCCAAATTTCATCATGGCTGGCAATGCTTTTACAGGAAAGACCCAGCAAATCCAAGCAGCATCCTAGCTTGCTGCTCGTTGCCAGGTCTTTGCATGTTTGATCATATCAAGTGTCTGTGTATACTATCTAAGAGTGGTTCCAAACGAATGGGTTGCCCATTAGAGATCCCCATGACAATCACCTATGATCATTGCCATTCATTGCCTGTGATCATAACACGACTCATGCTAACTAGCCAAAATCCTTCGGTATCAGCCCTTAGATAGCAGCCAGCAACATGGGTCCGGCCCTAGGCCACCTCCTTAAAATTGCCGTGGTTCAAACGTATGATCTGCCCAGAAACCACGGGACTCCCGTCCGGCTGTGCCTTTGTACTTGGCCGCCGATGATCCAGCGCCCATGGGCGGACACACCGTCTTGGGGCTTGGCTAATTATTGGTACACTGAGGCAGGTAGAGTGAGTAGAGCATGGTAGAGCTTAGTGGGTAACCAGTCGGTAACCATAGGTTCATGGAGGGGGTGAGGGCATTGTTCCCTTTCCTTAGCCATGAATCACTTGCAGCCTAGGGGGCACCACCATCTTGCTTCTAACTTGTGGAGTGCGGGATAAGTTGATTCAAACTTGCAATTGTTGTGGTGGCACTTCTTGTCTCCTGGGCCATCAAGCATAGGTCAAATATTCAGTCCTGCCGCTACCTTTCAAGTCTGGCCATGATCGCTTTTTGTATCTTTTTGTCAAATCATCTCCCACAAATGCGATCAGTGCACTATCTCTGTCGACTTCAAGAACTTCCCAGCGTGTTCATGTTGCCATGTCAACTCCACTATGAGCCGCAAACAACATCAAACCGCAACAACTTGCTGCCGGCCACAACACTAAATACTCCTGGGTGACTTCTGATACTTCTGGAGGCTGCCTTAACCAAAACACAGGAACTCATATGTGTGCAAGATTGATACACCGCCTACACCGATTGTCAAAATTTGGGAAGCACATGTACCAATGGATCGCCTGCGGAGAAATTGATAGCGACCTGCTGGCCCTCAAGCCTGCAGAAACGGCTTCAAAGTGGCACAGTGGCGCTGTTTTTGACAGGCTACGGCGCACCGGCTGGTGACGTCCGGTGGCTCAGGCTGTTCACATATCGATTGCACCAGAGAGCTTCTGCATCTTGTTGAGCCTCGAGTTTTCCAGGGAGCCGCGTCCCGGACAGCGATGGACGGCAGGGGAGTGATGCCTTTTGGTTGCGCACTAGGCACTGCTGGATACCCTCAAAACAAGACCGGGAAAGAAGTTGTAAATGAGAAAGTGGGCTTTACTGCTTTACTGACTACTGCTCTTGCTTGACGAAACACAAAAGCCGTTAAATGAATTAGTTTCGATTTTGACAATGGCCAGGATATTGGCAGAATTTGGCAACTCTGGGACAATACAACACTTGACACAATTTTGGACTAGTTGAGGAATGGCCTAATGAGCTTCCATCAATCCCATCTCCTCAGAAGTCTTTTGTTAAAGAAGTTTGGATCTGACCAACCTGTCAGGAGGCCTTGATCGGCAAAACGATTGGCTGGTGGCACATTAGGGGATCGCAACACAGATGTTGTCAGGACTGTTGGCATGTTCACAACGTACTCAAATTCTTTGTTACTTGGCTGATGGCTTGACCGACATATTCCTGCAACGGCTTTGCCATGGTGGATACGGATCAATTCTGCAGGGTTTTAGGGCTTGTCCACACATGGTACCCCGCAATAAATGGTGGTTTCCATTGGTTTCTCTACTGGATGACCAAACAATTCCAACATGAAGCTCAGGTAGTTCACCAGCAAAACGTGGTGTCAACGTCAAATTGGCAAATTGATGAGAGGCCAAGGTAAAACTGTTCCAAAACTGTTTCTATGGTTCAAATTGATGATCACTTGAAGTTGGTTCAAATTGGTCACCTACCAGAGCCAGGCCAAGTGCACTCTCTGAAACAACACGTTAGAACTCAAACGATGCTGTGATGAGAGAATCTCAGCCGCTAAGCAAACAGTGAAACAACAATGACAACAACGTACAACTACCATCAACCTTGGAACAAGTCGCATCAGCTGTCACTAGAGGAGGTCACAAGAAGCTAGCGCATGAGTCAGAACCCGTTTTCTCTTTTGCCAAGGGTGCGGTTGCGTTGATCATTGGGTAAGAATGGTTGCGTGTTGTTGGCTAGTGGCCAAGCCTGCCCACCAAGCACAGTATTCTACCTCCCATCATCACCTCCCATATTCTCCCATCACCACATAGTTACAGTACACCATCTTTCACAAACTCTGTGTTTGCTTTGTTGTCCTCCTGGGTGATTGCATACTCTTCCATGCGCCAACCCATGTTCCAATGGCTGCTGCATAACTATGCTTGCATCTTCAGGCGAACCAACCCATCTGTCTATGTTGCTTGATTATCAACATTTTTTGCAAAAGAACGCGGCGCTGTCACTTGAGACAAAAAAAAGTGCTGCCTCATCCCACAAAGTAACCGGAAATGACTAGGCGTGATCCATGTGATAAGTGTTTGAAAAAAATCCACGCGCAATCTCGCTCCGATACCTTTGTTCCCGCGAGCAAATGGATAGAGATCTAAGCTTGGATTGCCAACCAACATATGACAGCTATGACCGCTACAAGAATCAATATCACTTGAAGGTCGTTGCTGGACGACACCACAGCCTTGCTTCGCAGCGCTGGACGGACATCTTCTAGGTCCAGTAGGTTTAGCAGCTCCTCTTTCACACGGGTCAACTCTTGGTCAGTGAAATTGGTACCATCCCAATCAGACACCAACAAGCCATTGTCTGGCTGCAACCAAAAAGACTTCTTGGAATTATCTACCAAAACAACTCGCGACAGATCTTCTCGCAATTTGCGTAGGTCCTTAGCCAGTGGAAGACCGAAAGGTATACACTCATCTCGATAGAGTGCTGGAAACCTCTCCAATCCCAACAAGTCCAAACTTTGCTTGGCATATTGCTGAGTTCCAGCCGTATACACCGCAATGTCAATGTCCTCCTTGCTCTTCAGCCATGAAACAAACTCTTTGGCTCCAGGCCGAAGCGACACAAACAACGGGACCTCCTCAGTGAGGCCCAGGACCAAGCCTTGCCCCTTGGCTTCGAAATCGATTTCGGCCGGTTGCCAAAGCCGCGGGTTTTGCGTCCAGCTCCAGGCATCGTCTTTGCACAACGAGGCGTGCACCAGGGTTTCGTCCAGGTCCAACACCACCAGCAGACGAGTCAGCTGTGGCCCCAGGAAAGCTGGACCGCAACCAGCCAGGGTCAAAAGGCCCACCAGCCGGCAACAACGCCATGGGCGCCATGGTTTCTGGGGCATGTTGACAGTGATCAAAGGGACTTGTGTTTGCACATGAAAAGTTGATCAACTTGACTAACTAAGCTTGGAATCATGCTCTTCATGTCCCTCTTAACTTTCTGCTCCTTAGACCAAGGTCCAACATCCAGCAACGTGAAAAGAACTGCGTACGATGTTGGAACGATGTTCAGACCGTGTTCCTGTGGAAAGTGTGCAGAGCCAGCTGGTAGGAGACAGGATGATTTACTTGTGCTCCATGACTTCATTGAACAAGTTTCATGTCAAACAGCGACAAAGTGCGACTCCATATCTATTGTCACGCAAATCTTGATTTGTGAGTTTGGGTGTCTTGAATCACGGGATCAAACATACCCTGAGCCTGAATCCATGTTACAAGGCATTTGTTGATAGATCGGACCTACTCATAAATGGGGATACAGTTACGCTAATTGCATGCTGATGACCCAAATCCACCTGGACTGGTTGAACCAGCTGAGGAACCCCTGTTGGTTGTTGCTACGATCACATACTACTAACGATTCCTATGGTCTACTATTTGTTGGCTATTGCTTATCTGAACCATCACCAGCAGAGCAACCAGGGCTTTGTGGACAGCTCAAGGTCTATGTCAAGTTGCAGAAGATCGCCCTGCTTGATGATCTCCACATAGACCTGTTGCTGGTGCAGGAACTCTCAAGATGCTTTTCACGGAAGACACATTCTCCACCCTTCGAAATCAGCAGTGGGTCAGAATCAGTGGTCATGCTTGCCAATTGACATTGAAAATTTGAAGACCAACATCTGAGAGCTAGTTGGCTTTAAGGATTCCTTGCTATGGATGTTTGAAGAGTGCCACCAAAACATGTAGACATGTGTATGCAAAGATGTGTATGAATATGATATAAGTCTATAGTCTATACATGAAAGACAAAGAGTTAACTTGTTAATTAATCATCTTTAAGTATTCCAGCACTCAGTACCCTCATTTTTGACGATACCGCACAAACTACAGTAACAATGATCATTGGGTAACATCCAAGAAACACCTGATGTTAACCAATGACCATCTTATCCAATGGTCAAGTTACCTCTATGGTTGTCCATGTTATCTAAAGAAATGAATGAAATGATCTACAGATCATCACTAGATCTACAAATGGCTGTGGGTCAGTTCACCCCGTACCCCTGGTTCCCTATCATTAACCATTAGTTTCCCTATAGGTTTGTTGGTGGAAATCCTCCTTTAGTTGGTTGATTAACTGCTTGACCCATAGCCACTACAGTACATGCTGTTACACCACCTTCCGAACCCCCGGAAGCCCCACCTGACTTCGAGCATCCGCCTCGTTGGATTCCACCACGCCGGCCACCTGGTGTCAGGACCATCACCAACGGGCAGAGCCACTTAAAAAAATGCGGGTCAGTGAACGATGACAGTGGTGATATGGTGCTTCTAACTAGTGGTGTATTTGAGATTGATACTGGTTATTACAGTTTGTAGTAATAATCATGATAGTAATAGGTGATTTGACGTTCATGGTGTTTATCACAGTGAATAATCAGGCAAACCATTGATAGTAGTAGTCATGGCTGATGATGGTCACCATCAATATATAACCGTGCTTATTTTCTACTAGGTGAGACTATGACTATGATGGCTATCAACAAGAGCTAGCCAAAGTGCATATTGATGGCTGACAATTCTGAAAGAGCGGCACTTTCAACATGGGTTGGTAAACATTCAAACAATCATACGCTGAATCATAGGGCTATGATCACAACGGAAATACCCAGTGTTTCCTGTAATTACATTTTCTCATTAACCAGCCAGGATTCTTAAGACCCCAGGTTTCCAATAATTTCAATTTCTGATGGACCAGCCCAGGATGTAAGACGTACCATTTGGATCCATTTGGCTGTTTCATCCAGTTCATTAACTATTCATTATAATAGTAAACCAACTATTCTTGGGGGCTCACTATGGCTTCAGAAACCACCATATACACCTGGCAAATCCTGGGTCCCGGCAGCATGACCTGGCAACATGGGTTGGTAAACATAAAAAACCTAGGATTTCCTACAACTACATTTTCTCATTGACCAACCCACGATTTTCAAGACGTAACATTTCAGCTTTTCTGCAACTGTTGTGGTTTCGATCCAGCTGCCCCGCTTTGTCGATCTTGCAGGTCAACTTGCCAGAGGAGATGAAGGACCTGGGGACAACTACAGCGGTCCAAAGCACTGCTCCTGCTGGCAGGGGTGAATCTCCAATCATGAAGGAGGTGAAACCAAAATTGGTGGTTTGATCAGATTGAAACCGAAGAAGAAAATGGGATAAACTTACCAGCTGGAGCAAGATGTCTTCCACCCATGCCAGGACGATACTGTCGGGTGCCCACTGAACACTCGAATGTGAGCCTTCCTGGGAAACTGTTTTTGAAGTGAATTCATGTGACCCTCCATGTCCACCTTGCCGAAGACACACATGACATGCAACCAACATCTTACTAAAATCTGGGATCAAATCAACACGTAATGTTTGGTGATGGAAATTCATATGATCCCAAATAGTAACTAGTGCAATCAAGTATATGGTCGTTTCTCAAAATAGGGGTACCCCAACATCATCTACTATCAATCATTTGTAGCAATGAACCCACCATTTCTAGGGTACCCCATTTTGAGAAACCCTCATATGGCTGTGGGTCAAAACCCTGTACCCCTGGTTGCCCCATCATTAACCTTTGTTTTCCCTATAAAATGCTTGATTATTATCCCCCATTATTGATGGGTAATATTGACTCACAGCCATATGTTACTCAACGTTACATGCCTCTTCACCACGCCAAGCCCTCCCTGGAATACCTCCCTGGCGTTCCCCACGAGAGCTCAGTGTCAATGAAGGACGCCGACACACCAAAGTCGTTGGCCATGGCCTCCCGTGGCAGCCATGCTTGGGAACCATGGTGATGATTAATGAAGTTCGATCAACGGTGAGGTGTGTGTAGGTGCATTGTTTGTATCATTATTGATATTATTGATGGATTTTTGATATTGTTGTTATTTTCATTGATGGATTATTGATATCGTCATGTTATTCTTATTGATTGATTATTGATCATATCATGTTATTCTTATTGATGGATTGTTGATACTGTTGTTGTCATGTTGTTCTTATTGATACTGTTGTTCTCATGTTGTTCTTATTGATGGATTATTGATCTTATCATGTTATTTTTATTGATGGATTATTGATCTTACCATGCTATTCTTGTTGATGGATTGTGTGTATATATAATATATTATCATATATCATTGTGCACCTGTTCATTCATGATCCGCCTTCTGTGATCTTCTATCTGTTCGAATCTGTGTGATCATGTATAGCATATCTAATCTATTCAACTTTGTGTAGCTGACCCAATCCGTTGAGATCTGTTTGATCTCTCCAGTCCATCTAACCTGACATAATCTATCTGTCTATCTGTCTGGTTGACAGTCCGCACGTCCGCTCAAACATAACTTATGCAGTAGTCCGCAAATAAGTCGGGCACCCTCAAAATGTATCAAAATGTATGATTTCCAAGATTCACTGCACAAATGGACAATCGTTTGGGTGTTGACTGGGTATCACCGTGTGAATGGACCCCTTTATTGTGAAGATTTCCAAAACATGATAACACACATATAATCATATAGATATGATACAAGTAAATCCAACTATTGAAGTCATCATGAAACTCTGAAGGAATCCCAAGTACCTTCTCCCACCCCAACTCCATAGCAGCACCTCCAACTTCACAGAGCGATAGGAAGCTAAGAACTGCCTGAAAACCCACTGGCGCTGATGGTTGGGAAGCACGTGCCTCCAAGTGATCGTCCGGCATATGGTACACCAATGTTTGACATGGTGCACCAGTAATTGATCATGCTTCTGATCTGGGTAGAGCCCCGTAATGTTCAAAGATTGATGCATGTAGTTGGGACACTAGGATTTGTGAAAAACATTGATTAAATTGATCCATCAACACCGTTCACGACTTGTAAACCATGGAGAAATGTTCACACCCTTCAGGAAACATATTACCGTAATCAAATATTATGGTAGGAAAGGGGCATGATAGAAACCGTGATTGTTACTTGGTTGGCAACGGCTGATGCATGGTGTAGTGTAGTCATAAAGTGTTAGTAAAGTAAATAACCGCCAACATCCACAAACAATATCTCAGGATATGTCAGGATATGACAATTGATACATAACTATCATCTATTGTGATGGCCATACTCAGCGATCCCTAGCAACCCTGTCGACTAGGAGATCAGGTTTGGCTGATACAATATGACTATGCCTATTGATTCCAGCAGCATGCAAACGCAAACAAAAATCGGGTTGGTTGGTCGTCTCAGGTGCCATTGGTAGGCGTAGAGCCATCTATGAATCACCAAGATTAACACAAAGAGAGGACCATCTGGTGGTTTCTCAAAATAGGGGACCCCCCAAATCATCCTTCTTTAATCATTTATAGTAATAAACCAACCATTTTTGGGGTTCCCTATATTGAGAAACCACCATCTATGATGCATCACCATCTATGATGCATCACCATCTATGAGAGAAACAACTGCCCGCAGAAAGTACTCTCCAACAGCTTCCTAATGACTTTTGAGATCCCACTTCTAGTTCTCACCACCAAAAGCCAAGAAACCATTTCAGTGATTTTCGTTGAACTGATCACGGCCACTTGCAACAGTGATCCAAAAGTATGGGCTGGTCACGGTTGGTATATTCGAATGCCATGATCAAACGATGTGATGCTTTGAAGGCAACAGATTTGTGGAGAGCATTCCGTTAGGTGGCATCTTCTTATGAAAAGGCCCGAAAGCAAAGGAACCCCAAGGGAACCCCATCTGCGCCTGTAGGCATTGAGTCTCATGGAGCGCATGAAGTACTTCACATGCCTCATCAGATACCTGGCAGCTGAGGTCTGGTCATAGCTGGTCCCAAGTATTAAGCAATCACTGGCTGACTGTATGAAATTCAAAAAATTGGATTCCCTGCAGGAGCAACCATCCATTTGGATTTGCCAGGTTACAAGCATGTGAACAACCCATAATCATTGCGCACCGTTGCTTGTTGGTGATGCACCAAAATGCTTGTCTTTCGCTATCAAAATCATCAAAACACACAGCAAAAGAATACGAGGATCAACCGGGGTGCCTGTCTGCTCTGATCAAATCGATGACCTTTACGAAGGACTGCATAAAGGACTTGTACCGGCCTCGGCGCTGAAATTTTGGGCTTTCAAAGGCTTGGTCACTGACAATTTCAACTCGTGGTGCGATTTGGTGAAGGAATCTCTGCAAATGAGGCTGTGCATCAATTACTAAAGGAATATCTACACATACCAGCTGATGTTACGGTCATCTCTTTGTAGTGCTGTATGTCTTACAGGTGTGCTGTGTCGTCTCTGGCATCGTCACAGTCTCTTGCTGGCAATAAACCCTGTATTTTCCTGGTGACCAGGAAGTCGATGTGATGGTTCGTTCATTTATTAATTTGCACTTCCTTGATTTTTTTTGGAAATGTTAGTTTTTAAGGCATTAATTACATGTCTGGAGTTCACCAGGAAAACACGATGTCTTGTCTTGATCTCCAGTTCCGGTTTATGCCTTTGCAGTACATTTTGCCACTACGGCCGGCGAGGGTCACATGAACTTATGCCACCTTTTTCTATTGGCTCGATCTTGTGGCTTTGCCGCGTGGTCGATGATTTTCCCAGCCTATGTGCTCACAGCAGCAGCACCATGATGCAATTGTCAGTCAGTGTGCTGCCAGGTCTGTTCGCTTTTTAGCTTGGAAACGTGCAGTTTCGCTTGCGCAAGGTCTTCATTTCTGTGATTTGCGCTGATCGATGGATCAGTTCTTGATTTCTCTGTCTTGCTTCGGTTCCGTGCAAATTAATTCATGATACCGTTCCCATGACGCAGCATGATGCGAAAAGGTGGTGGTATTTCCTGCTGCTTCTGATTGTTTCAGTTCAACTTACACTTTCACGAGCGTGGCACAATTTCAATGTTTCAACGGGTCGGTAAAGACCTTAAATCTCTAAGTTTTAAAAGAAAAGAAGTAGCATGAAGTAGCTAAGAAATAGCTCTCTTTCTCTGAGATCTCTATCTCTGAGATGTCTGAGTTTGAAGCAATAGAAGTAGCTCTCTAAGAAAGTCTGCAGCTCCGGGGTCTCCTTGATGACACTGAGTACCTGCACAGCTGCGGTGTCATGAACCACTGCCAGGTTCAGCCGCTCCCTGTGCCTCTGGACTGGTCACCAACTGTTCCCGCACAATGGGACGATCCATGGATACCTGAGCTCGTCTGGGGCCACACTTCATCAACTTCTCCCAACAGGTGGCCGGTGGCTATCAAAGAAAATGCATATTGTATCAATATCATGTATTTCATAAAATGATATAAAATATACATTCTGTTTGTATGTGGTGGATTAGAGGCGGTACGTGGATGCACATCTACTCACATGTGTTTTAATGTATGGAATTGCGGACACATCATACCAATTTGGCCAACACACAACTTGGATACACAACTTGGATCAAATTGTGGGCGTTTAGCCCTACAGCATTCAAGGATCAACATGAGAAAATGTGGTCTGATGAAACAGTGAATCGGGTCAACAGAAGGTTGCACCTTGCTTCTCCTTGATCAATATAGTTAATATCACCAAAGGCAAAGAGCAGCAGCCTACTCATCATACCAAATCTATAGCTGACTCGCTGCGTTTGAACAATGCACCAAAAAGCCGATGCTTAGTGTCCTTGAGCTGATGATAGGGTATGAGGATCCCCAGTTCGTGGATCATTGTGTGGCATATACAAGAACCCCCAGGAATCTGATGGATGGATGTGGATAACTGATGTTGCTTCACAACATGTTACAACAAGCTTCCTGTTTTCATGGTCTATAACATTATGGTTGATGTTGGATCATGACCACGGCACAGCATCCAGCGCACAGGTTCTGCTAGTTGATCCCCAACAGTTGTCAGCGAACTCGCAGCTACCACCCTGCTGCCCTGGTACCATGGCTACAATGACAGCGTAGAAGACAAAGTCCTGGAAACAGTTCAGGGCCCAGTGCTCTGGTGGTAGCCAATCAGAACATGAAGACATGGGTCGACAAGGGGACCATGAAGTTGTCATGCTCGCAAAAAAGTTGTCAGCCTTCAAGTACGTCCGTTTTGCGTTTTTTTTGGAAAATGCTTGGTCTCGCAAGCCTCAACATGCGTGTTCCGGGGATGTTCTAGGATGTTCTTGAAGGTATCCCGTTTGAGGGCTGCTTGTAATTCATCACTCATCACCATCAAAATGTGTTAAAACCACAACGTCTCGATGCACACAGGGCCTTCCACATGCAAATCCTGCAGTACAACTGCTGGCTTGGGTTGCCAGCAAGCTGACTCAACCCATTAGATCCATTTCTAGTTCTGGAGCCACGAATGCAACAGAAACATCTGGACATGTCATGAATGATTGGCTTTCAGGTACCAAGCACCCTGCTGCACCGCGCTGTGTCTGGCACTGCAAGCAACTCAGCTGATCCATCTGCCGCCTTGAACTCTACCAGCTCCGTGGCAGTGAAGGTGGGCATCACGTTCAGGAAGAGCTTGGCAGCCTGGTGTCATGTCCAAAGCTGCTGGTTCCCTCATGAGTCCCATGGAGTAGTTCCAATGTGCATCCATGTGCACGCATTCCATGCATGAGTATGCATGAAATACAAATAGGTGTCAGATCGCTTGAGTGCCCACAGTAACTACGTGGCAACAAAATAGCTGCTGCTCACACGACTCAAGTTGCGACCGCCTGCGACCGCCTTCCAACGCCCGCATCTGACTTGAGTCATTTGCAAATGTTGCATGACCACGCTACCACGTTTGAACAAAGAAACGAGTCCCCACAGGTAACAAGAACAATTCATAGCAGTGTCCAAGTCGCTGTTTAATCCTCATCGTTTACACGGAAATCAAATGCAAATGAAAATACCTCTCCTCACTAAACCAAGTACCTGTCAAATGCTACATTCACATATAAAGTGTAAGCCCTGCTTTGGTGATATCCTGCCAGGTCTCTTGAGTTTTCTCTTGGTCGTCTCCAAACCCCAGTGCATGCTGGTGAACGGGCTACGGCTTCCCCTCGGCCTCCTTCCAACTTCTGGAAATCATGAGGTAGATGCCCTCATAGACCTGCGCCATTGGCACAAGCACCGACGCTGCGCCAGGCCTTCACCCTGGTACTTCCTAACCTCGCTGGTGAAGGGCATCACATTGTCAGAACCGCACTGTCGCACCATGCGGAAGAAAATGAGGAACTGCTCCAAGCAACAAACTGACGAACTCCTGCCTCATCCCTGATGCTTACATAGTCATATATCAACTATGCAGCCTAACAAACTCTTAGATCGGATCAAACTTTGAAGAAGGATGATTTATGGCTCATAGCATAACAAGTTGTTCCAATTTGGGCGCAAATTAGGGCCGCAAACTCCCCTATGTTCGAGTTTTCTCCGAATGACCGGCTTCGATTCATGGCTCAAATCCATAGATTTCTTGCTGCCAGCCTTGAGCTTGTTCCGCCTCTCCCAATCACCTGGCCGATGCGACGAAGCGACGATGGCCTGCCTCCCTTAGTTGCCATGACATCCAAGATAGTGGTATCAGTGTATCAGCATCGTAAGATTTTGGTGATATCACTTTTGCATGTTTTTACCACTATTAACTGTTATCCTTCCCACAACTTTCTTCCCTTTGCCTTTCAATTGCTATCATTTGGTTTGCTGTTCCCGGTGACTGCGATGTTGACTTCAGATATGATGGTTCTTAGCTAAGCACTGCACATATCTGCACGTAGTCAATCCACGGCTTTCTTGGTAGTACAGACCGTTGCTCACATGGGCAGTCCCCGCCTCCTTTTCCGAGCTCAACCTTTGCTCGGTCGATGTGTTTCTTCATCAAGGCCTTAGTCAAGCGCCAAGGGGTGAAAGGGTAACAACATGGGATGTTCTGCTGACTAGGTACTGGATGGTACGGGAATAATCATTTGAATGTAATTATGTATGATGTTCGGTTGTGCAGAAATATAGAAAGAGTCTATGTGCACATGTGTATGTATACATCTTTTGATAGATATTTATGTATACATGCATAACATGATCAGTATATCAAGAGCAACGCAAGAATATGGCCAGGGGTCAAAAAACGGGCTGTATCAAAATGATGTGTTTCTGAAGAGAAATCAGTGGTTTGGTTCCTCAAATCATGGCACCCCTCCCGATGCTGTCACTTCCCTTGAGACGCTGAGTCAATCTACACTTTTTATGCCGAAGTTGGTTGCACGAAGCACGAAAGGAATGTGCTAGTCATTCTTCCAGCTGGATAGAACAAAGCACAAAAGGATAGAGAACTCTCCAACATTGGATTCCACATAGAATGGTCAACATGCTGAAGCTGCTGGGAAGTTGGTAGGCTTCAGTGACTTCAGTCGGTAGCAATGCACAAAACAGGGAAGGGAAAGATTCAACAGCTGCTTCGGATCATTTCTGCGGCGGAAGCCATTCTGCAAGAGCAGACTCAAACAAATACTTCTGGACATTTATTCAGAAACATTTCAAGCTAGCAACTGACTTCTCAATACCAAAAAATAGTACATACATAATCATGTGTAAATCTTCTTATGACAAAAACATTACGAATAATTCAAGCACATCTAAAAAAGTTAGAGTTGTCATTAGTACAGCCCAACACCTCCTTGGTGCTGCATATCGCTGCACCGTCCGGCCCCTCCGCGCCGTGTCGTCGAAGAAGAAGGCGATGCGGATGACCTCAACGCTGGAAGAGTGGATATCACGTTGGGATTGACGCACGACTCAAGGGTGGTGATTATAACATGATAACTGTTGGGTTCATGTTGTAAAGGTTATTAACAGAAAATGGTTGGGTAACAGTTATTGTTACTATTAACAGTTAATGATTATTTCCCCACCTGTCAGGTGAGGGTTGTTAGATTTTATCAGAGTTGACTGCTCCTCCTCCTCCTCCTCCACCTCCTCCTCCTCCTCCTTCTCCTCCTCCTTCTCCTCGCCGGACCTCAACCACGACCAGGCGCGACCAGTGGTGGCTGCCGGACCTCAACCACGATCATGTATGCCTGCTGGTGGCTGCCGGACCTCAACCGCGACCAAGCGCGACTAGTGGTGGCAGCCGGACCTCAACCGCGACCATCTGCGGCCAGGGGTGGCTGCCGGACCTCAACCGCGACCATCTGCGGCCAGTGGTGGCTGCCGGACCTCAAAGATGTGAGAAAAGATCACAGAAAGATTGTCAAAAGATATGTCAGAAAGA
>VSDK01025600.1:35511-47160 GCA_009767595.1 Symbiodinium kawagutii | reverse complement strand
AAGATATGTCAGAGAGAATGTCAAAAGATATGCCAGAAAGAATTTCAGATAGAGTGTCAGAAGATATGTCAGAAGACATGTCAGAAAGAATGTCAGAATAAATGTCAGAAAGAAAGCCAGAAGAGATGTCAGAAGACATGCCAGAAAGAATGTCAGAGGGAATGTCAAAAGAAATGTCAGGATAGAATGTCAGAAGAAATGTCAGAAGATATGTCTGAAAGAATGTCAAAAGATATGTCAGAGAGAATGTCAAAAGATCTGCCAAAAAAATGTCAGAGAGAATGTCAGAAGATATGCCAGAAAGAATGTCAGAAGAGATGTCAAACAGAATGTCAGGAGATATGTCAGAGAGAATGTCAGAAAGAATGTCAGAAGAGATGTCAGAAGACATGCCAGAAAGAATGTCAGAAGATATGTCAGAGAGAATGTCAAAAGATATGCCAGAAAGAATGTCAGAAAGAATGTCAAAAGATATGTCAGAGAGAATGTCAGAAAGAATGTCAGAGGAGATGTCAGAGAGAATACCAGAGAGATTGGCAGAAGATATGTCAGAAGGAATGTCAAAAGATATGTCAGAAAGAATGTCAGAAGATATGTCAGAGAGAATGTCAAAAGATTTGCCAGAAAGAATGTCCGAGTAGAAAGTTGTCAGAAAGAACGTCAGAAGATGTGCCAGAAAGGATGTCAGAAAGAATGTCAAAAGGTATGCCAGAGAGAATGTCACAAGATTTGTCAGAAAGAATGTCAGAAGGTATGCCGGAGAGAATGTCAGACAAAAGTGGAGTCAACAAGCGGTGATGACATGACATGGTGGGGATCACTCGAAGTAAAGTAATTGCTATAGAGGATATCATGTTGGCTTATTTGTTGTATAGGTTATTAACAGAAAAAAACAACTGGGTAGTGATTGTAGTGGTATCAACAAATACAATCGTGAACACCAATTTACACATATATTTTCGTAGCATATGTCATATGATATTGCATGTAAATTTGTTTATACCGAGCACAATCTGAACATAGAAACGACGCTTGTTTAACGTTGCTCACCCCTAAACATCAACAAACAATGGAGTGTGCATACGGTCCATGATATGTGCCTTGGCAGTCTTGCTTGGCCCAAATTTGACTTCTGCAGATTTGTTTGCCATTCACTGGATTGCTGTGCATCTCAACACGCCCAGACTTCCCAGGCATCCCAACAGTCAGGATGTTATCCAGCTTCCCGCCCACACCCACGGTCTTCTGATATGCTTCCTGCGCATGATCAACGAATTGGACATCTTGCGGTTGGATCCACGCAGATTTCAAGACATGAGTGGATAGTATACCTTCCCAAAACTGTTAAACAACTGATGGTGGCAATAGGGCAAACATCGGTGACTTCCTTGGTGCCGGAGAGTGCGTGCAGCCGATTGGTGATCCTTAACACTCTAAAAACCAGCTGTAGAGTCTAATCTCCATCATCAACGCCCAGTTAATCAGCATTTTTGATCACGCATCATTGACCAACCAATCAACCATCATGAAAGAATTCATCAGGGACAAACTTTTCCATGACAACCAGCAGCTTGCCCAGCTGTGCTGCTCTCCTCATAGCCTTTGATGGCCTGCTCCTTGTCACCGATGCGGTTGAAGAAGTCAGCTTTGGCCAACAAAGCGTCCCGAATCCTGGCTCGGAGGATGATGATCTGTCAGGTGCTTCTATAGTCGTCGTGATTCGGCCATAGAGCGGTTCACCAGTGGTGGATAATGATCCCAGATTTTTGACGAATTACTAGTGGCTGATATATTCAAAATCGTGGCTGATACACTTATATCTAGACAGTTGTTGGGAATAGTCCAACGAATTTCAAGATAGTGAATATTCCTGGTGGACAGTTTTTATGGACACATCCCAATGTGGTTAGAAGGCGCACTCAGGCTGGACTGGAACAGCCACAAGTCTGCCGGAAATTTTGAGAAAATCTGACACAGCAAGCCACGATTTTTCGATCTCCCCAGAGGCTCCATGCCATTCATGACAAGCTGCTGACATCACGATTTTGTCTCAAGGAAAACCATTGGTTGAGGATGATGGATCCCAAATGTTTGCTGAGATCTGGCATATATCACCAGGAAAACCTGCCAAATATGACCATTTCCGCCTACGAGTCTATCTGGCGCGGGGGCGCTCCAAGGCTCCCACTCAATGTCGCCCAAGTTTTCTTTGGCATCCTTGATTCTTTCATCCAGCTTTGCCTGATCAAAGAACCCTTTCACAGCAGGACATTCAAAAGTAGCATGAGGCAACAAGAGTCGATTATTGATAGCTAGCCTGTGAGATCTTCGTAAGTATCAATATCTAGTAACTAACACCAAATTCAACACGCTCAACGAAGGATACCTCCACTGATTTCCCTTAAATGGCAGGCTTTCATGTACCACCTGGTCCAAAACTAAGATTGCCACTTCTTCCTCTTCGTTTTGCTTTTTCAGCTCTGCCTTCGTCAAAGCATTTCGCAAAACGGGCGACGCCATGTTTCATCAGGGTCAAAGAACTGGAGAGAAAGACCATCAACGCCTCGTGCCCTTCCATAGTCCTGATATGGCTATCGCTACCTAAAAATCTGTGATGGTTGGTATCAGCACTTGTCACCATCTGTTTGTGCATGCCTGTTTGCGGCAGAATTCCGCCTATGATGTAGGAAATGGCATCCTCTTGGTGTACATATGTGTGGTCCAACCCCTGGCAATAAACTCTGCTTTACACGTCTCCGAACCAGAAAACACACCAAACAAGCCCGGGCCTTGGCATGTTGAATCAATTCTGCGTTGGTGTACAAAATAATGGGACGCAGGCGTGCTTGATCCGTCAACCACGATGGTTACAGTAGCTCACCACAAATCCGCAATTGACAGTTGGTGTACCCGTGGTGTAGTCCCAAAAGTGATGCTTCACCTGGTGCCATCATCGCATTGGATCCAATGTGATCCGATCGCTGAAAACGTCCAAGTACGTCATGAGGATGCTTCTTCATAGTGATTGTTAACCCTATGGTTAACCATGATGACTACTGATGGTTGTGATAAAGCATCTCACTGTTCCCGTCTCACATTGGCTGGTAGATATGATCAATAAAAATTATGGACGTTCCCGTTACTAGTTCAGCACAGCAGCGGACCAACCATCAGGACACATAAACTATGACGACTCATACCTATGAGTAACCCTTGACCATTATATCATACTAGCTACTCATTATAAGTCATGCAAATTAGCTACTCAGCATATTGATAACCAGAATTAGACTCCATCAACCAGCTATCAATCCCTCAGCATCACTTTTACTTAGGCATGATTGTGAACCATTTAACATTGACCATTGCCCAGCATCATTTACAAATGATAAACATCCATTTTCCAATAGAAAGTGAACGAAGCAACCATTTCTGCAACAACCACTAACACCATAATCATCAAACTAATCACCTTTAACCAGCACTAGCCATCATTCACCAACATAAACCAACGATGACCCTCGTCAATCATCATCAATCATCATTCGGCCGTGGGTCAGTTCACCCGACGTACCCCTGGTTCCCCCATCATTACCCAGCTTGTTTTCTCACTATTATTGTTGGTGAACTTATCCCCCATTAGTTGGTTGGTTAACTGCTTGACCCAGCTCGCCATTCACCATATTCCTTCACCAAAATCAACCATTGCTAATCATCAACCATTATCATTCACCCTTCTTAACGTTAATCATGAGCCATTATCATCAACCATTGCTAACCACTTATCGTGAATCATTACTAACCATCACCGGCCATTACCAACGATTACTCCATTAGTAACCATCAACCAACAACTATCAACCATCATTAACCATTGTTAACCATGATTAACCATTACTAGTAATTACTAACCATTAGTAACCATCACAAACCATTACTCCATTACAAACCATCACCAACCATTACAAACCATTACTCCATTACTAACCATCACCAACCATTACAAACCACTACTAACCATCAACCATCAACCCTTCACCAACCCTCGGACTTGCCGCGCCTTAAGGCTTTCATCTGGAGGTCCAGCAGGTCCCGGGCCTTGGGGACAACGTTGACATAGCACGATGGTTGATGGGTAAGGAATGGTCACATTATGATGACTTAATGATGGTTAGTGATGGTCAAACATAGTTCATGATGATAATCAATAATGGTTATTGATGGTGAATGATCATAGTTAATGATGGTTAGTATATGGTAATAGTTGATGGTTGATGATGGTTAAGGATGGTTAGTGATGGTGAAAAGTTGATGGTTGATGGTTGGGGGCGGTCGATAATGGTTGGTAATGATTCATCTTGTAACTGACGATTGATAATGATTAATAATGGTTAACGATGGTTAATGATGGTGAATAGTTGATGGTTGATGGCTGATGGTTGATGGTTATAGTGGAAAGTAATTAATAGTTGAGAATGGTTAATGATTATGGTGAATGCTTGTGGCCAACAATGATGGATGATTATGGTGAGTAGTGGTTGACATAATGCTTATGATGGTTGGGTGTTTGTACTGCTGAGTAAAGTTCAGTCGGTTGCTGAACGTTGGTAATGGTTAACATGATGGTGGATTGTATGGTTATTCAGGCTTAGTGACTTGGTGGCGGTGAGTAGTGGCTTGTGTTGGCCAACAGTATTCAATAATGGTTTAATGATCTATTCATTGGTGGCAAAATGATTAGGAATGGAAAAGCAATGGTCAGTCAATGGCTAATCATGACTAATCATATTTAGTGAAAGTTAATTGTGTTTGTCAATGGTCCATCGACCGCTAATGATGATTAATGCATATTAATTAATGCAATTTAATGAAGGCTAATCATCCTTGAGTCAATGATGGTCAATCAACAGTGAATGATGTTTGTTTCCTTAAGTCAATGATGGTCAATCAACAGTGAATGATGTTTGTTTGATCAGGTATTGAATGAAGGCTAATGATGGTATAACTGTCAAATTGAAGCTGAATGATGGTTCTGACATGTTCTGACTACAGCTATGATCTAACGGTCAAGAACATTAAAATCACCAACAACTGGTCTTTCATGACTAGTACAACACCAATATGTTATAATCACAAAGAGTTAATTTCAGGAGTTTCTAACCACCACCGCCGCCAACACCACCAGCACCGACAACGACAACAACGAGAAGAACCAATAAGAGGCCACTGTTTGATCCATTCTTCTGGACTTGCTTCATGTTGGCGGTACTTTCCCGGGAGGGATGATTAGAACAACCGGGATATCGGTACAACGAACCGATGACAATGACATCGGACGAAGTCGCTGGTACTTGCAGCACGAAGTCGCTGCTCGCTGGAACTTCGAACTTCGCAAAAATGGTATCACCCCCATCCCGTGTTGCTGCAGCCATGAAGATGATTCACCTGCACCGTTGAGGCGTGGACAGAGGTACTTCTCATAGTAGGGAAGCATACCTTGGTCGGTCTGTGTTCAACAGCGGATCTTTTGATGGGAAACTGGCGTGTCACATCTCTCAGCCACCAGTTTCGCAGTGGCTCCCCTGAAAATCGCAGGGCCTTTCATCACTTTGTACCAATGGCTTCCAGTAAGATGGATGATACCTATCATGGTGACGCCCCCCCAACTACTCCTGTAGACCAATTCTGAACAACCCAATGCGTCCATTGCTGGCATACCACAAGTCAATGCTGGGATGCTTAAGTTACCCACCATACTGAAAACACCTGAATTCCCAGTTCAAGCCGTCCAAGTGAGGCCCTCTGCACAGTTGCTTCATAACTCCACCCAACAGGCTACTTATATCAATCAATCAGCATCGTCATCATCATCGTCATCATCATCATCATCGATCATGATCATGATCATGATCATCATCATCATCATCATCATCATCATCGGCATCATCGTCATCATCGTCATCATCGATCATCATCATCATCATCATCAACAACCATGATGTTCAATCAATGTATAAGTTAACATATCATAAACATATTGCAAAGTGTTCTTGGAAATCATCCTCTGGTGAACCATTAATTAAGCCCAGTGTGAGCTCAACCACTGAGATGCTGACCCTTCTCCCGGACCGTTGCCAGGATCTCACTTCGAATTCGATCGCCTTGGAGCGTGCGTGGGAACTCCGCAGGTGACGAAATCAAGAAAAGGCAAATCACATTGATGGTTATGTTGGGTCAATAGTTGGTTGAGTGTCAAATGATGATCAACGATGGCTTGAGAATCCCATGGTGGCTATGATCCCTTCAATGATGACAGGAAGTGAACCCAGGTGAAGAAAGAGCTCCAAACCTTCCAAAAGTCCAGGCATTGCCCTCTGGTAGCTTGACGATCACCTGGCTATATTAGTGGGTAGAGCATCTGAGAGTGGATCCTCCATTATCAGCTCAAACCAACAAAACAAGTTTACCAAAACATACAAAAAACAACTAAATCATGAGTCATGAGCTACCAAACCAGCTGAAACTACCGACCTTTACCAGTTTCCAAAGTCCAACGATTTCTTGGAATCTGAGACCTGACCCAGCTCTCAGGCGATCGCGGTTGGGGCAGTTCTCATTCATTAGGGAAGTCCTGATGCGAGCAGCAACTGCAACCGTGATCAACTGCATGGGGTTAGTGCGCAATGGTGGGTAGTAGTGGATACAGTAAACAATAGTGGTCTATAGTAGCAGTGATAGGGGTGAATAGTGGTACTTCATGACTACAATGTAGGGGGTCAATAGTCATTAACCATCACTACTGATTGATTCTGTTTCTGTCGGTGTTAGTGGTTCCGATTGGCTACCTAGTTCTCCATGATCGCTAGAATTACAAAAAGAAACTGCCACTCCACAATGCCTTGCGCCCCTGAGGAGTTAGAAAAATGCATTGATCAATGCATAACATTACATAAACGCACACACACAGTCGAAATTCACGGCAATTAAGCACCATTTCTCTGCATCTTGACGGTCCTTTTTTGAGCCAACCCCATGATGGGGTAAAGCTCTGCTGGCTTCTCTTCCTCTGGTGGCTTTTCACCCATGTCCTCAAGGCAAGGTCATGGGTCAACCATGGTCAACATGTCCTCACCATCCCTTCAACCAGCCGATGCTCCAGCGGTTGTTTCAGCCAGTGAAGGTCTTTGGTGTCCAAGGGGCCTGAAGGTGTTCACCGTTTCCACGACCACAAATAAAAAACATGACAGGACATGAGCTACTGACGACATCTCTAGCCGCAATCAAAATGGTGTCTCCATTAAGAAAGGGTGCACCCTAAAGCACCCATAAAATGGATCCTGGTGCGTTGTCACCACTGATAGTCACTTAGCTGATGCTACCTTGAACCGTTCCCCATTTTTCCCAGAAACCTACTGAAAAATGCAAGGTCTTACAAGAAACTGGCAGTTCCCAAATGAACAAAAAATGCCAACCTAATGAACAAGAAACAGGCAGTTCCCCCTCTTAAATTGGCAAGTTCCCGTTGGTTCACCGTGGAACCTGAGGTTGGGGCTGCTGCCAGCCCTGCAGGGCCACACGCCAACCTACTATTGATCCGCCCTGGGACTTTCGAGCCGCAGATGGCACAGCGGCTCACATTGGGCCCGGCCATACAATCACGGAAAGGAGGTCCAGTGATAGGTACAGTATTTAGGGTATCACATGCTTAATATTCACTATTAGTTGGGTAATTTGACATATAATACATACTATATACATATCTATCATATATATTCAATATACATATCTATCATTATATGTGTGTATATGTACTTGAATAAGGATCATGAAGTATATCTATACATATCTAAACCACATTTTGGGTATTTAGGTCAGGTACATTGCCAAGCGTCGGATATCAAAGGGACCCTAGAATGATGAGAATTTTTGCAGGAAACAAACCAGTTTGGACCTCCAAGTGTGATCCTAGAGACATCCACGACAAGGTTTGAGCATGCCGAAACAAACTCGTGTTCAGCAAGGTTGCAAGGGAGGTGTTCTTTTCCCCCGGTGCCGCGTAACCGCGCATGGGTTTCACTCTCGGCAGCATTGGCAGCTGACATTGCAGCCACTGGTTCATTCCCCCAGCCCATGGCTATGATCATCCCACAAGATTGGTGGGTCAATTTGCATTTCGCTCAACCTCGTAGAACTGAAGGAAAAATGATAGATCTGGATATTGTGAGCAGCAAAGTAATGAAACGCATACTTCAAACAGGACGCTTTGTCCCCGAGTGAACAGCACTGAAAACGTGAGACCTAATGTCACTCTGTCAAACAACTGACCCACCAGCCAGCCAACCATCACGTTTGCAGGGGTGAACTGACGCGCAACCTGGTTGGCGTGCGCAATGGTGGCCCTGCGAACCAATTGTGGTTCTCCTCAGCCACCTCAGCTTTTGCCTGCGTCAATGGTGGAGAATCGTTGGCTGTTTGCTATGGTGGTAGCAGTCAGTTGGTGTTGGAGAATAGTCAGTTGATGGTCCATGGTGAATCATGTAGTCAATAATGCCTGGCTGATATAATTACTTAGTAGTTAATTAGTGATTATGTAAAAGTTCATGTATAGCTAGGCCACCCACCATTTTGCCAGCGGCAGGAAAAAGAGGCAGCGGTTGGGGAGCGAAAACATGGTTGGTGCAATGACTAGCCTTCTTCATTTGCAACATCACATTGGATCAATGGGTCACCCATATGACTCATATGACAATTTGGTACGCCATGGCTGTTGGTCGCACAACATGATCACTTCGG
This sequence comes from Symbiodinium kawagutii, assembly GCA_009767595.1. Lineage (NCBI taxonomy): Eukaryota > Dinophyceae > Suessiales > Symbiodiniaceae > Symbiodinium > Symbiodinium kawagutii. The sequence goes on along the minus strand of VSDK01025600.1, from coordinate 38,367 downwards.
GACCATCTTCCCAGGAAAGCCGGCAGCAGGGCGAGTTCCGGTTCTCAAAGTGACTCACGGAGTCAACTCAGGTAGACTTGGACCAAGCAACTAACAAAATCACATCTAGTCAACCGCAAACGCCTGGAGCAAGAAACACATTCATTATTTTAAACAACATGTTTAACCAACAATCAATGCTCCTATGTTGGTCAAATTCAGTGATGTAGAGCTATATAAATCTCAATAACGACTAGATTTGATTCTACCTGTAATATTGGTCAATTGCTTTCTGCTTATTGACCAAGAGGATCCCGTTAGCTAACCCCCAAACGTTACCTCTTCAGGTCACGAAAGTCACATCACTGCCGTGATTCGAACCCATCACAGGCCATGCTAATGCAACATCTGAACCTCGAAAATTGGCCGTTGAATTCCTAGGAGGATACTATCAGGATGAGGGGATTATTCTATTTCCTGAAATCACACATAATCTGACCCCTGAAGTCTTAGTTGGCAGTGAACATCCTATCGGTTACTTTGGTCGGATGTCCATTTCTATCTATGTGGTGGTCTCCATTCAGGATACTGCCAAATCACCTGTTTTTACGTATACAACTGACCAATATACTTAGAAGAGTCTTTCTCCGGTTGTTGACATGCCCCTTTTTGAAGACAATAAGTCCTACGGCAACCTACACCTGGTGACATTTGGCCACCCATTCCCACAAATTCATCCCCCGATTGACCATTGAATGCAAAACAACCATCCACAACTGTTTGATGATAGCTATGTAGTGGGTATTCTCCTCGACCAGCTTATCTCCAGCTCGTTGAACCTCAACCAGTATTGACAGAATATGGTTAACCACCATAACCGGCTGATTATTGATAATCATCCTTGCTGATCATGATTAATTAGCAATTTTTGCTGGTCGGCAATAATCTCGATGCTTGACGCCACCACCAATCACTCCCCGCCTTCAATCTAGCTTGTATCCAATGGCTATTCCCTTAATCTAGCTTTTATCCAATGGCTATTCCATTCCTGGACCATTATTGACTGGTCAACCAGAATTCACCAATGGCCAACCATCAATAATGACCATCAATGGCTAGCTTGTTGTCCATAGCTCACCACCACCTTTCATTCATCAGCGACAGCGCAGCTCGGCGCTCTCAGAAACCGCGCCTCCCTTGCGAGACGATGGAGAGATGACTGCTTGAGGGACAGCAGCACCTGCAGCCGCGGGCAGCACCGTGGCCCAGCAAGGTTCAGCAATGGCGGTGGGTCACGGTTCATAGTAGTTCATGGTGGTTAATTGATGGTGAGTACTGTTGGCCAATGGCGAATTGTTCATGATAAAGTAAATGCTCATAACAACATGATGGTTAATGGTGGTGCAAAATAATTGATAGTGGTTAATCATGGTTCATGTTGGTTGGCTGAAACAACTCGGCAAATTTCAGCTGGTTGAATCATAGCCGGGTATGACTCGGACATACTCGTTGACACCCTGTCTTACCGCATTGTCCAGGAAATATGTACAACCTGGCTCCAGCGAACGAGAGACAAAGGCGTGCCTGCTATCAATCGCAAGTACTTGCTGGTTCCGACGTTGGAAATCAAACATGCTTGAAACTGCCAACCAAGCATGGCAAACACATTGATGTCCTCATCATGTTGTGACCGTACTGGTTGCTTAGTTATCAAAAACATTTGTAGCAAAGATTCATGCAGGGGTTGCCCCGTTGACATGGCACTGTGCTGTCATTGATGGCTGTGTGTCTGAACGGTCAGTTACTGCTGCTTCAGTCGTACTTGTGAACTAGTGAGCGACATGATTGGCTCACCACCAAATCCCCACCAGTGGTTTCGTTCTTTAATTTGCCCATGTACGACCATATGCGAATCACACTCCACTTAGTACATCACAAGATATCAACTCAGTTGTAGTAACCCGTCTGATGTGTCACAGTATATATCAGTGGCACGGTTTGCCATGGCACTACGGGATTCAGGAGCGGTCCATCTCTTTTCCCGGCTACAAAAGCGGGTTTCCGGGGTGGGGCGAAACCAGGGGGAAGAAACATGTCATCGCGATGATTGACTCAGCCAACGATCTTCTATGTTGCTCATCCCAACTCATTTCACTCACAATTCTGATGATGTTTTGCAGCATTCGTACATTTTGACTGCGTGTGATAATTATCAATTGATGCTACAAATATTCTGAATTACTCAACAGTTGTTTCCTGGCAACAGAGATAGAGGCCAGTAATCGAAACAAGGTATCAATTATGGATTATTAATAGTTGATAGTATTGCTCATACATGTGTTTAAACAAGTACTCCCCAATCACTGTGCATGCTTGATAAATAAATAAACAAATATAATATATATATATATAAAAAAAGATAAACTGCTAGATCCACAGAAACATTATTACTGAAAAAATACTCATACTCGATTTTTGCTGAAGAATTACTAACACATATTCAAGAATTACTCATAACATACTGATTGTTCAACAGATCAGTTACTACATCTCACATATTCATTAGTAATACATAGACATACTCATACTATATCCATCTAGATCCTATGATTGTTCCACTATTGTTGGATCGTTTGATATCATGCCTTTGAATTTATATGGAAGTTATCCTCTACTAAGCCACTAGATCGTCCCCTATAAAACCACTATAGAACCCCCTATAAAACCACCCAAGTCTCCTACACCTGTCCACTCCATGGGCCAACCTCCATGCCACCTTGCCCCGCCCCGCGCCGCCCTGAGCCGCCGGGCTGTAGACGGCCGGCCGCTGCAGCGGAGCCACGGAGCCGTTTCGGGTGCCGACGCCGGGCTCGCTGG
>VSDK01025600.1:3402-32184 GCA_009767595.1 Symbiodinium kawagutii | reverse complement strand
TGTCGTTGTCGTTGTTGTTGTGGCTGCTGCTGTTGCTGCTGGTGGCGGACGTCCTTCACACAACTGCCATCAAATGCATCATTCGACCAGCTGCCAATCACCCGTGTCTCAGAAGCTGTGCATCCACACTCCTTTCGAGACTGTCAATGAAACCAAAGCTATCCGTGGCACTCAACTATGGGGCTGTTGATTAAGAAGGCTTCCCCGTACAAAACTGCTCCAGAAAGAGCACAGGTTTTGCATGTTCTCCAATCCAACTGAGTCATCGGCTCCGCAAGCCCAGATGTCAATTTCGCGGCCATACTCCTGCAAGACATCCCCCGGAGCCCAGGCTTTCCTGTCTGGTGATTCTGGTGGAGAAAACCCACCATGAACAACCAGGGCCAACATCTTTCATCCACATGTAGCATCTACGCAGGAAAGCTCGGAAACTTCCCATTCCACAGGTCAGCAACTTGTTCACCAAGCACCGGCCACGATGCGTCGCCGGATGTCGCTGGCGAATATGTTTCAGCCAGTCGCGTCGCTTGACAAACCTGTACAGAGTAACTTCTGGCAGGCCCGCACATCATTTTCAGGGCAAACCTGCGATAGAAGCTTAAGAAAGGTGAACGCGCTTACCAGTGGTAGAACCATTTGGAGTCTGGACCGGGATGACACTTGGAGAGCACCTCAAGAAACTAATCAGTTTTGACGCTGACAGCCATCAAATGCCATATCAAGACGCCGCAATTTTGATGAGAACGGCCTTGATGCACTCGCCCCAGCTTTTCAGCAGTCCACAGCCATCACTCAATTTGAGTGACGGCCTTTGAACCACATCACATAATCAGGGGAGCGCACGGACAGGTACCGATTCAAAACAAACCACGGATTTACTCAGTTCAAACTACCAATGAATTGCACCAAGAAGTGATGAATCCTTTCAAACAAATCACCCCGGTTACCTCGGCAACGAAAGGTCTACTCCAACTGGCAGCAAAGCTTTTGCCGCAGTAGCATGCGCATTTTGCGGCCGCCATCAATGACACTTGCCATTTTGTCAAACACTTTGATCAAATCTGGTGAAAAGTGACCCGCAAAGTCCACCACTGTGGTGATGGTGGCGAAGAAGGCTATGATGCCCGCAGTGTCGTAAAGAACATGCTCCTGAATCAACAGCAAGAAACAGTAGGCTGACGGTATCCGGGGACTAATTACTCTTGCTACTGCTACCAGGACTATCGCTGCCACAGTTACCTATGCTGCTAGTACTACAACTGGTGACTCCTATTCCAACTCTCACTGATGTACCGCCATCACAAGTGCGAATGAAGACTGACTTGCAACAATCGCACCAGCACCAGAGGAAGCCGCAGCAATGCCGAGGGATTCATCAATCAACGATCTGCCAAGTTTCGTCGCTCTTGTCCAACAACTCCTTCCGAGTCCGAGCTATCCTTTTCGCGTTCCTGGCTGCAGCTCGGCAAAACGGAACCAATAAACAGCATCACTCCAGAAAAGCAGAAATCAGTGATAATGATTGTGCTTGCCATTGCTGTTGATGCTCTTGTCATGTTGGTGGTAGTGTTGGTGTCATAATAGTCGTTGTTTTCATCTTCTGCTCATGGTAACATGTTTTCGTCTTGCACAAACTACAATTTGTTAGCATTGCTTGGCCAAACGTGTTGGCTCCACTACCTCACAGGAGCACTCGCCAGTTCAGCTACACCCCCCAAACATCCCAAAACTACCAAGGGGCAAAGTGATTTGATGCACACAATTGTGGAATACACTGGAAAATCCTGGCACTTCACAGTTGACCCAGCACACCAATAGCTACCGTACTTGTCGCCCTCTACAAACCTGGTCGGTGATGATCCTTCTACATCTTACCAAGGCCAGCCCAACAACAATGTGACATAATGCGACAATGTACAACAACCCAACCCCACCCTAACTCACCCCCAACCCACCCCCTAAATACCCCCTGCCACCCGCCAGACTAACCCACCCCCACCCCCCGGCCAGACTAACTTCAACTTCTCCACTGCCATGGTGCTCTGGGGAGGCCACTGCGCGGGCCAACGCTCCGATCTCATCATGCAGTGGGTGATGGCCACCCAGCACGGCAGTTTCAGCGACAGTTTGCATAGTGGCGTGGGCCTCCGCCGGTGGAATTATGGTGGGTACAACAGCAGGATATGGGTGTTTCTCAAGCGAGTTTGGGGATCCCAAAAATGATTGACAGTCGCTGATTCAATGACTCAACAACTCATGTCGTGTCAGACGCGGCAGAATTCGCACCTCGGATCAGAAGTTGCATGCCTTGGCAGAGGTGTATTCAGCCGCAGCAATCTCCAACTGCCCACGATTCAAGGTACGATCGGTGCCTGGGACGATGAGAAAGCGAGGAGCCTCGAGAATCGGAACATACCTCGGTACCAGGGCCCGGCAGGGTGGTTGTGTTGCAGACGAGGGTTGCACCATATTGGATCTTGAAAACAGGGAAGCCCTGAAAATGATTGGTCTATTAATTACTAATCATTAGTGTTGGATGATTTGGGGGCACCTCTACTTTGAGAAACCACAATATCATCAGGTTGAATTGGACAAAATCCTACCCATCTGAGCATGTGCTTGCCACGTATGACACGCAATGGCAGCCACTTGCGGCTCGTCCACGGAAAAAAAGCTAGTCCATATGAAGCAATGGTCATTAGAAATTAGAACATTTACCCTCTGGCAAACTAACATGACAATGGAAAACCCACCATAAATGGATCATTTCCCAATCCTCCATTGCCATATTAGTTTACTCAGAGTGTGTCTACATACAATTTCATTGCGCTGTATGTATCCCTAACTTTTGATCCGCTTGTAAACGATACTCCACTGGCCAACATCAGCGAACAACCATCCTCCCGCCTGCCTATACATCCTATACCATGTTCACAGAGTAATTATATTCTCCCAACTTTTACGGAACAGCCAAGCACATGCATAGTGAGTGGCAATATAGCTTGAGGCCAGCCAAGTTTTCACCAACTGCACCAGCCAGGGCACATGACATCCATAAACTTCAGTAACTCCCAACACATCAACGGTGCTGCTGATGCTTTGGACGTTGGGCCCGTGGGGCTGTCCCCTGCGAAGCTCATCAAAAAGAAGTCAATGTCGAAACCCTGAAAGGCCTCCTGTGGAGCGCAGGTTTCACACCTGTACATCGAAAGCTGCGATGGGGTCTCCAACAACAACCACGGCACACCAAATGTGTAAGACCGTTGATTCACCAAAAAGATCCGGAAAGTCTGCCTTCAAGAGAAGTCTAGGCATGGCTGTTCCAAGACTGTGGCAAGTATCAAGAAATAAGCTTTCCAAAACGTATTGAAAGATGAGATTTAAATGTCTAAAGTCGACGCATTTGTTGGTCTACAAAATCTGGATCTACAAGCATGTTGAGCCATCAAGACCGGAAGAAAGTTCAAGGCAAACAATAAAATCCAAAAATCAAACCACTATTTACTGTATAATTGGAATTTTGAACAATCTAGCAGTGAGGACTGTAAACAAATTTCATTTGTAATTTGACTTGATTGGATGCATGTAAGGATATCAACAAAGAAGAAACTCTAGAGAATCACCTTGAAGTTTCAATGTTCATTTTCAAGGGGGATATTACAATATACATCAACACATGTCTTGCCTCTGCACTCATCCCTGCGCAAAACGCATTAGCAAAACCCTGCCATACCCTGCCAACCGCCGTTGCACAATCATCTCCTGTCTAGATTCTAAAGACCGAAACATGGATGGTAAACTTCTTAACAGATTTATTTACCAGGAGAATGGGTTCTGCAGCTCAGTCGTTAAGACCTTGTGGGCATACCCCATGTAGCAAAGATGTTCTCAACTCTCTCCTGTCGGAGCTGGGTGGTTGGCAAGTAGGGACCCCAAGCAACTGATTTCATTGTCTGCAACGGGCCGGTGGAATAGTCTGAAATGCTCTTGAAATGCGCCGGCAACGGTGGCTCCGGTTTCTTTGGAAGCGCGGGTACCTCAGAAAGGGTTTAGGGTTGACCCCATCAGAATGGCAACTGCCCTACAAAGTGTGACTGGTCAAGGCTGCTTGATCATGCTCGATGACCAGTTTTCTTTATCCATGCTCAATGATGCCATGATTTTCATGTTAAATCCCTATCTCAAATTCATCAGGTTGCTTGATCCAGTTGACCACTATTCCCATGAGAGCTCATGGTAGTTCCCACTGGCCTCCATGTTGCTGGCAGCGCAAAAGGCTCTCACACCGGCGCACAGCGCTGCAATGGTGTTGAGCTCAACAGCCATCGCTTTGAAGTCATCTTCACTGTAGCCAGAAGATCCGTTGCCATGAAACGTCTTCAACCGCTCCTGGTGGCTGTCAAGCCGGTGCCATGGATGGTGCCCACAGAAAACTACTAGGCTGAACGACCTACGGGTCAAGGTTTGACCTTGACGACTGTACGCTTCAGTAAATCAAATTTGTTTTGCTGTGAATTGTGAGGATCAACATATATCCACATGTTCACATTACCAATATGCCATAAAATGCCTATATATCACACAATCTGGATGAGGAACTTCCCTGCTCACATTCCTAAATTAGCAATTGAAGAACTTTCACATCCCAAATCCACAAATCAGTGTTTGACACTGCATCCTCATGGTCCCCATTTCCTCATTGCTGAAACTTGATACTGTGCCCAGCCATCCTGGGGCGCTTGGAAAATATCATATTATCTTCTGCGGTTGGAGTTCAAATGTTTCAACTATCTGCCAGCACTTGGCAGTCAGTTCAGTGTGTCCTGTCGAAAACTAGCGACACACACAAGTCTGCGCAACCAGCAACACACCACAGAACCTTGAAAGAATTAGGAACAAACTGCCTTTAGAGGTCATGATGACTCATTGGGGGGGCCAACGTGTTGACCAAGTGCTGCCCAAAACTGGCAGCATACAATTCGCCTCATTGATTTCTCAGCTGGTATTCACTACTGTCGCTAGTCCTGGCTGCTTGCCGGTTTCAACCCCTATCCAACCAATCTTTTTGTTGACGCTGGAAAAACAAAAAAGTCATCAAGCCACCAACGAGTAGCTATCAGTTTGGTGATTATCCCTTGTTGTTAACCACTCTCTATAAACATGTTTGAAACCACCGACCAGCTGGGTCTTGTTCCGACCGAGCTTCCACCATTGTGTTGAAGAATTTCTCATCGAGTTTCTGCTGGCGATTCACGATGGCATGGGCCAAGTCGCGAAAAGGACTGTTGGTGACGAAGTGGTGACGAATCCTGAGAAGGCCATGAAAACGTCCCATGGGAAGGTACATGAAAGTCCTACAACCATCCCACGGTTGAATTCGCTGGTTGCTTTGAGTTCCTTTCCTACACACTGTCCGATCATACGTACATTTCATCCATCAACCCCAGGTTCAAGCCAAGAAGTCTATATCACTCTATAACACTGTGAAAACTTCGGCAAATCTTCAACTTGTTGCTCAAGAGGTCCAAGTCCCCTAGATGTCCCCTAGATGTCCCCTAGATGTCCCCTAGATGTCCCCTAGATGTCCCCTAGACTATCATCACCAATCCTCACCTGGACCCTGGATCACCATGGATCGCTCCAAGCAACTCTTCCCGGTTGTACTTGGCGAAGTCCTCCACCGGCAGATTCTCCTCCTTGGCCTCGAGGCAACCTGGGCAGCTGCCCCAGGCACTGTAGGCTTCGGCTGCGAAGTCGGCTCGCAGCTCGGAAGACAACAGATCTCCGGGACCCACCACTGACTGCAGCACTCGCTGGATGGAGGCCTGCAGCTAAGCTCGCGAAGCCATGCCCCCAACAGCCACAACGACCACAACCAATCAACTAAGCGAAGCAACCAAACAAAAACACCAAGGAGGAAGAAAAAATCACAACACGAAGAAGAACAGAAGGCCTGAACCTGGGGCAACCGGAACCCCTGGCCTCACAATTCTTCTTTCTCAGAGCTGTCTTCTCCGGAGAAGTGGGGATAGCTTTCTGATAGTAACCCGTGAGCACATTGTGAAGCACATCTTTCAGCAACGTGGCCACGAGGCGAGCCCTTCTCATCCAATGCATCTTCCACCCAGGTGGATGCACGCGCCGTGGGTTGGAACAGTTGGAACTAAGGCAATGCAACCATTGGTTTGGGCCACCAAGATGCACCAAGGAGCAATCAAAATCAAGCCAATCGTTCGAAGATTCCGATAGGTCCAGGCATTGAAGCGCATTCAACAGCAATATTATCTGATTACTATAGACTATAGAATCATTGTAACAATCCTGCAACAATTTTGCAGTACTGTACGATAGAAATTCAAATCAACAGCCCCCACAACCGTCTGTCCTTAAAATCTTCTTCTGTTTGAAACCCAAGTCTCACAATGTAAGACCAAATGGCCGATCACTGGGAAGTGGCGAATCAGTATGCAGGGGCCGGTTCCTTCACGTTACGGTGATCTGATGATGAAATACAGGAATTCAACATGCATATACGTCATAGTGTACGCTTGAAAATTTGAAACTCAATAGAAAACCATAAGATGAACACATGTCAAATTCGAATCTGTACAGCATATATCAAAAACCAGTTATGTATGCATATAAAAATAGATCAATCAAGATAAGCACATGGGTCCTGCAATGCATCTGACTGAGGTGATCAGTTTGCATACGACATACCCAAATATCAAAATCCCTACTAATGTACAGGATAACTCTATATGCGTATATTCCACAGGTATTTGCACAGTAGAACTTATAATAACTGATAAAGGCATCTGATTCTGTAAAATGTATCACCCATACTGGTACTCAATGCACTCCTTTTCAACTTGTATAGCCTACACACATCGATGGAGCACTGGGCAGAACTACCAGGCAGTCCTCTTGTTTGATCACCTCAGGCGCCAAATAGAAGTCAGATCCGCAGATGGAAGTGGACCTCGCGACGCGGCAGGGAGCGACCGCGAAGGCATCAAAATGGTCACTGCGAAGGTATCTTCAATCATGGTTAAATCATGGCTGATAGTATGGATTGTCATGGTTGAATAGGATCATGATTGCTAATGGCGACAATTTCAAGCCATCAATCAACATCCATCCACTAGCCTATCCGTTGATCAACATGAATCATTGAAGAGTTTCCATTGCTTTCAATATGAACTCTAATGGAAACTCTAGTGGTTCATGATTGATATCAGCCATTAATATCAGGGGTTCAGGGGTTGAACTCTGATACACACGAATATAACTAAATTGTTTCAAGCATTACCTCAGTTTTAAACTGAACAAATTTGAGGTTTTCTGTTGGAAATATTAGAGTTTGATACTGACTGAATCTAATTAAACTGTTTCAAACGATTCTTTTTGTTTTCTTTTTGATACTGTTTCTGTTGATACTGGAATTCACATATTCTATTTGGCTGTGGGTCAAAATCCTGTACCCCTAGTTCCCATCATTGACCATGGTTTTCCCTATCATTGTTGCTGAATACTGATGGTGAATATTGACCCATAGCCATTTTTGTTTTGACATCTTTCTCTTCAGCACTTCTGGCGCTGCCGCCCTGAGCTTCCCACCGCGGCAGTCTCCGTGGGAAGTCTTTGGAAAGCCTGGAGCACCCAGGAGCCCCAGAGCTCTGAGCAACGAGGATTGATGGACCGCCAAAGACCTTTGGGGACCACGGATAGCCGATCCTAGTGATATAAATTAGCAAGTGGTATATCTTAATTGCTGAATATGTTTAGTATATACATATTAGTTGAGCGATTAACATGGTTGATATGTAGTATATGGTATAGGTCAGTTAAACTGGTTTAAGAACTACCGTGGGTAAGGACAACGACAGTAGCAAACATATTGGCTAATTATTGAGTAACCAGTAGTTGAGTAGCCAAGCATAAGTGGTTGTTGAACCTTGGTTGATTTTACCCATTGTTCTTTAACTAACCGAGTAGCGGGATATAATTGAGAACAATAGTAAAGCACCAGCATAAGAACAGCAGGGTTTGGAGCAGGGCACTGTTTCAATGGAGTTTTTCTTTGCGTTTAATCTGAGTACCTGATGGTCAAATGAGGAGTTTCATAACATGCTGTTCAAGCTCACCTCGGCTTTCACCATCCATGAGCTTATTACACTAGGCATGCTGGCTGCGCGTTGGCCACAACTGTATAATTACCTGCGAGCTCTACATCCATTGGACCAGACCAGAGGTCTGGCAACCTGGTATAACCTGGTAACCTACAAGTTCGCATCAACGTTTTGTCCATGGTACCCGAACAGTTGGCATCCCCAGCCCTGGTGATTCGCCGGCTATGCTTTGTCTCAATGAGTTGCTGACAAGTTCTGCTTCGTCACATTGCTCCGACTTTGAGGGCGCGACTTGGCAAGGCCAAAGTCAGAGACTTTGATGTCAGTGTTGCTCACCTGCCAACCCACCAGCTTGGCCTTGGGGCTCCCCCTTTGGAGCTCCTGCCTTGGGGTTCCCCATGTGTCCCAGTGCACTGTGAAACACAGGGAAAATCAAAGCTCCGTGGGTTTTACTGCCAAGTCAAAGGTGAACATGATGATCTGAAATATGCCTATAGCTTGTCATCAATTTTTGCTTCATCCTGGTTTGGCGCAGTCTCCCGGCGAAAAAAAACAACAAACAACACAGCAAGAACCACCAGCACAACCACCAGCTCCCCTCTGAGCCTTGCTCACCAGCAGGATGTTCTCCTTTGGCCAGGCGGCTTGGCACAAGGAGCCAGCGCCGTGATTCCACCACTCCAAGGGGGACGCTACAGCAATTCAGCGGGAGAGATCTATACTGTACTTCTTACCAAGAAGCATCACATCATCATCATCATCATCATCATCATCATCATCATCATCATCATCATCATCATCATCATGATCGCATCTGTTAGAAATATAGTCATCACATGCTTACTGCTACCTTGTCATGATAAGTTTTTGATAGATATGACCCATTATTTGTCAGTTTGTCCATTATAATCCATGACAAAATTGTATTTCACTCATCATATATCGATTATAGATAAATCACATATCATTCATCCAGTATACTCTACGTTGCTGTAATTCTATCGAAACACTATAGTAGCAATGATCATCATTCCTATGGCTATGTATGCAATAAACCAACAGGATTCAACAGGCACATGGGTGTTTCTCAAATTAGGGTACCCCTAAGGTCACTTATGGGTCATCTAACACAAACTATTTGGGGATGATTTTGGGGACCCCAATTCTGAGAACCACCCAATGTAACTCAATCCGATGCTTAGTGTTGCTTATTGTCGATTTCCCATTATCATTGATTATAATTGTATAAAAGGACATATATATGTAACTACTGTAAATATGCAACTCAATCCATTCTTTTGATTCTTGACTCTCAAACTTCATCACACCATGGGACGGCTGGTAGGGGCTCGCGTCAAGGCACTGGTTTCAGATCTCTGTGCATGATGCCCTTGCCATGGATGAAAGCAACGGCCTGTGCAGCTGGGGTTTGAACTGGGATAGAACTGATATAACCCCTATAAACCATGGTTATAACCATGCATTACCATGTATCATAGGCTTAGAAGGTAGGTTATAACTATCAATTAATAACCCTCAATGACTTTGGTTAGTTTCCAGTTGCTAGCTGGGCATGCACATAGCAGTCACATGGAGAGTCACCCGTGTGGTGCATCTTGTGACGTGGGACTGCTGGAAACCTGCAACCAGCGGATTGTTCGTGCAGATTTATTGCAGATTCATGCATAATCATGGTGTAAATAATGTATCATCATTGATTCATGCATGAAAAATATATGAAAACAACATTAAGATACATTAAGATTATATTGTCTATCAATTTGATCATATCAGGGGCCCCTGATCTACCCACCTTCGACGGGCTGGACCCCAGTCTCTACCTGGTCGCGTCTATCAGCCATGACCACACTACCTGTTCCATGAAAATGACGGAAGACTCCATCTTTTACAGTTTGAACACTGACTGCTTTTGATTTCCCTGCCAAAAAAGTAAGTTGACATATCGGGAACATACACTACGGTCAATACGTATGTTAAGAAACTCGTATAGAACAAGAAACTTGACTCTCGGCTCGGGCTTGAAGTAAATTACTCAGACCCTCGGGACCGCGGAGTAGATTACTTAGACCCTCGGTCCGATTTTTTCGTTTTTTTCTAAATTAAATTTTGTTGATAGTTTACGCAATTCCATTTCCCTTTCAAAATTTCCTTTTAAATTATCGGTTTAATGTGTTTTTCAAAACTATCCCTCTAAATTTGCCTGTCAAATTTCTAATTTGAATTGTTTCAGACCACTAGCTGAGACCAGTCAGGAATTAGAACTACTGCGAAATCTTATTCCAACACCTTTTGAATTTCACCAAAGCACGGCCACAAAGCCACTGAATTCAAAAATAAAGCCAAAATCGAACAAAGTGATGGGAATTAAGAAACCTGATTTAGAGCCTATTTGGGGAGCAGATTTCTTACCCAAAGGGTATTAATTAAGATTCTTTGTAGACTCTAATCCAAAACACGTCTTTCGTTCGAAATATTGACACATTCAAAGGAAGTGCAACCATCTTCTGCTTCTCTGCTTAGTCCCTCCAAGTTGATCGATGTTGGTAGGCATTTCCCCCGCAAATCCTAGGGAGCCGACTGACAAATGCACATATTATCAACAGCTGCGATTAAGAAATATTTTCAGAGTCTCAAAAGCTGACCAAGTTTCTTATTTCAAATGTCTAATTTAAGAAACTTTTCAGACTCTCGGTAAAACAAGTAGGTTTCTTAATATAAGTTTCAGCCGTAGAAACTTTTTCCAGACCACTATATAACCTAAGGATCCCAAAGTTTGTGTACTCGGGCTGGAACTCAACAAGTTTGATGGAACAACGGCTAATTGATCGACATACACACGAAGTCAAAACATCAAACCCAAACTGCGCGACCAACCTGCAATCAGAGCCACAGCTCAAACTTGGATCCGTCCATTCTTAGCCACCATGGGCTGAGTGATGTTGTAAGGAATCGGTTTCTCCACCACGAATCCCCAATCCAAACGAGGCATCGGAATCGCTCCAGCCCAAGCATGGGCCCCACATGCCCATCCCATGAGCACATCGATCCACGGCCTCCAACAAGTTCTTGATCAGAACTTTGGTGTCACCTTCCTGGAGGACGGCAAAAAAACCATTTGAGATGGACGGTACTTCATGGAAATGAGCGTAGTCTGCTACAAAAATCAATCAAACAAGTTTAAACAAGTTGATTGACTCGAGGTATCTGAGATGAACGTCGTTCTACAAATCCATTGGGTATCCTGGTTTTGATACCTCAAACATGTACAGACAGGCAATTTGTCGCCTAACTATTTGAAGGGTACATTTGAACCACCCAAATTGGAAGCAGCTTAGCAACTTCTTTGCAAAGCCAAAATCACCCAAGTCAACAAACAATAGGGATATATAGTTTACTACAGCTCCAGAAATGGGTCTTTCTAGAAAAAAGGGGTACCCCTGAATCATCCAATAAACCATCTATACTATTCTATAGTAGTGAACCAACCATTTTGGTGGTCCCTTATTTTGAGAAAACTCCAAATCGTCAAGAGTGCGGTGACTGGTCTCTGTGCTGAAGGTTTGGAGCAACACCCATCTTCTCGCCCCCTCCATCCACCCAGCTGTTCAGCAGCTGGTCTTTGACTCCAGAGATTCTCTCAGACCAAGGGCATGAGGACAGGTCCAGCAGCTGCGACACAAAATCATCGCAGCGGATGCGGATAGGATACGAAATTTTGCATATCATAACTAAGGCACTTTTCTGCATCCTCAGGTATATGCTTCAACGTATAGCTGCATGTATCAACGCAAGATGCGCAACGTAAGCATCGCACAATGTCCGAGCTTCTTTCCTACATTGCGCTACATTGCCGATGATCGGTGGGACCCCTTCTGGCAATGTGTTGGAGCTAGCAGCTTGGATTCCAACTAGATGAGTGAAGATATTCAACCGCACCTAGCTTCCTCTGGGCCATGTGGGATCACCACACGGTTTAACTAATCTGCAAACTCAATAGTCGGTATTAGTTCTTTCACATGATTGTAGTGTAACCCTTAGAATTCAGCATTCTCAACTGATCACCTGGTGATGTGTTTCCAGGCACCCAGCCTTTCACTGAGTCCCCCTGCTGAGAAGAACTTCTTTTGCTGGATGCGATCGTACCTTCACAGCTCAGCACCCTATGACAAGCCAGGGCATCATGGCCCAAAGGATATGCAAGTGATGTATCCCATATACTTAATGAGTACTTGGCTATGACCTACGGGCATATGGGGCTATGACATACGAACAATACTGGACAATGATCATCAAACCATATCAAAACATGAGATAATTCCACCATTACCCTTGGCATCGTTTGCTGGAATCAGATATTGATTGATCGTTGGCGAGAATGCAAAGGCAACTGGCTCTGTGTCAAACAACAAAAATCAGCAACAGTTGTAAACACAGTTCTTTCTATGGGTGGGGGGTTGTGCAAGTGCTAACACAAGGGCACCAACATGACAAAACGTGGTGTTGGTCCACATTTCATATCAGTTTCAGCCGCAGTACTCAAATTACTCAAAAATGCACTTACCGACTT
Source organism: Symbiodinium kawagutii (assembly GCA_009767595.1). NCBI lineage: Eukaryota > Dinophyceae > Suessiales > Symbiodiniaceae > Symbiodinium > Symbiodinium kawagutii. The sequence continues at coordinate 19,464 of VSDK01025600.1, read as the reverse complement.
ACTGAAAATAGGGAAGCCTACTAGTTCAAACAGCACCATCCAGGTAAACAATGCGTCTCTGCAATGGTTCAGTGCATCAGCTTCTGTCTAAGCTTCTCAAACATGTCATAATAGTTGCTTTCATATACAACAATGGACCAACATCTTATGGTGGCCCAGAAATTTGCCAATACCGTAGCCAGCAACATGTTGCCCAAGAATGCTCAAGGCACAACTCACCACCCTCGCAAAGTTCCAAGACCTTGGCACATCGTCACCAAAGCGCTGCTCACCGCAGATTTTGAAGAAATGCATGCCGCTCATCGGCATGGGACATGGCTTAATGCAGCTGATTCGCAAGCATTAATGATGCAAACCATATTAAAGCCCATTATTTCACAGGGACTTGATATCATCAGCCACTTCAGAAGGACTTGACTAGCTCACAAGACTCTTCACACCAATCCGCTGTTTAGTTGGGAGCACCAACTCATGAGCAGCCACCATTTCAACACATTTCAGCATTGTCACCTCTGGCTGCCACATAGCTGCTGGGTGCCCCGTGCCAAGCGAATGGTGTTTGGTGTTGACTCGTCCATCTCAATGAGTCGGATGATACTCTGATGATACTCAATGACCTCGATGGTCTTTTTGCGAGATCACGACTGTCAACTTTTGGAAAGGCCGCCAAAACCCCAGGCATACGCATGAATTGGACTGCGCTGAATTCTTCTTCCCAGAAAACTCTTGGGAAACGAGAACGGAACTATAATCTCCTGATACCCATGGCACATCCACGCAGAATACGTGTTACGCTAGGAAGAACTAAATAACATCACACAACTCAAGTCAATATTCATGATCAAACAGCATCAACGAAAGAAATCTTTCCTGAGTGCCAGTCACGCATGATCGCAATCTCTTCGTAGATCCGTGCCAGTGATGCATTGTCACCAGTGTATGTAGAGATGGCCTGCCGGAAAGCCCTCCGGGAAGTCCGCAGATGCAATAAGCATGCCATCGCTGGTTAGTTTCCTTTCAAGGATCATAGCTTGCTTGGGATGCTGGTTGACGCTATCCCCACTGCTACACATTTGAAACAATTTAAGCCTAGCTAGTTGATCAGCCACTCCGAACAAGCTTGCTCGTCTTGTTTCGCCATTCAAAAAAAATCAAGAGAGGATATAAAACCGTTCGGTTGACCATCAAATAACGACCATCATAGACCATTGACCATTTGATTATATTTGATTAATCTCAACTCATCAAATTGCATTGAACGCAGCACTGACTCACCATCGACATCAATGTCAACTCATCATCTCCCCCAATGGTCCCACCATTGACATCAACTCATCAACTCATCCCTGATGGTTGGCTTCGCTCGCCTTCAAGGCGAAGCGCCGATTGGGTTGGCCCCGGCGAAAGCACAGGTAGACCGTCGAGAACTTCCCAGTGCCCAAGACATTGCCCTGAGGCCAGGGCAGGTGATGCATAGGGTGGGCGCTGAAGATGATGCTAAGGTTACCCCAATAAAGGGTGATGGTTGGGTATGATAGGGGTAAGTTTCCCATATTGATGTCAGCGTTACCCCATGATTCTCATGATGGTAACTGGTGGCAACGGATGGTAATGGTATGTTAAGCTGATGATTGATGATAGTTAATGATGAATAGTAATGGCTGATAAGGGTTGAGCTTCTTATTTAAGGCTAGATATAGGCTAAGTACTGGATGAGATTCACTGGGTGACACGCCCAAAAAGGTACAGGGCCTTGGGCCTCAATCATTACACATGGTTCGCTGGTCAACGGCTGATTTTCAACCACTTCATCAGTGGGATGCTTGGAACCAGTTCGATTTTTGGCATTATTTTTGTTGGTCATTTGGGCCAAGCCATGGTGGGAGACTGACCGAGGTGTTGGTTAAGCACTTGGATTTTCTGCTTGGGGTTTGTCCTCTGGGATAGCGAAGCCATGGTAAGCCTACAGAGTCGGTGGGTCAACTACCACTTACTATAGTGATAGTTACCACTAAGCCATGGTAAGCCTATAGAGACCATGCTTTCATGTTACCACTTACTATTGTGATAGTGGTTAACGCTGATCCAGATTGGCTCATAGTTGTTGATATTGGATAGTGGCCATGCTGAATATAGTGGCTAATGGATCTGCTGGTTGCTGGATAGCCGTGATGGTCGATAGGGGGTCACTGCATGTGCATGGTGATCATGACCAACAGGAACTAAAAACTATGGTCAGCAGTGGTATCTTGACATTTCAGGACATCACTAGGAGATGGTGGCATTCCAAGTGAACAGTAATTTGAGTTGTCATTTGAGAAGGAATTTTGAGCGTCTCCTCCAACCCCAGCAGCTCTGATGAGCCTTTGTTGAGATTGTTTTCTTGCTTTGGGCATCATGAGTGTGAAGTAAAGGTATGTATCTCTCAGTTTCTGTAATGGTCTCTGTCTGTTTCTGCATCTGATCTCTCTAGTGCAAGCCCACAAGGTATCCACTGATATCATAATTGATGCATCAAAATAAATGATCGTTGGATATCATGAAACCAAAAACCAGTTACTACAGTAACTGTAACACAATAGCCCACCAATGATAGCAAACTAATGATGGTCAATGATTGAAATGGCTAATCATTTGAATTGGCTGTTAGTTAACCATCAAATAACCAGGTCAAACAATCACCATGGACCATCATTAGTTAACCATTTATAAACCATTAGGTAGCCATAAACTACAAACCACCAACCTAAGCCATTAGTTAGTCATTGACAAGCCATTAGTTGGTGGTTTATAAGCCATTAGTTAGCTATTAGTAAGCCATTAGTCAGCCATGACTTGATCATCAAATAACCACCAACCCACTAAGCCATTGGTTAGTCATTACTATAACCAGTGGTTAGCCATTTAAGTAATTAAATGACCACCAACCAGCCATGACTTACCAGTTATAGTTATAGTAATGACTAACCAATGGCTAACCAACCATTAACTATAGGTAACCACTAACTATTGACCAGCCATGACTTAACCATTAAATCACCACCAACCAGATCACCACCATCACCGTGCCTCATCCACCTGAAAGCGACTCTCAAAGCTCAGCCCTGAGGCGATCCTGGGCACGGTGGGGACCCGCAGTCAACGGCCGCGCGCGATGGTGGATGGTGGATGGTGGTTGATGGCTGGTGATGGTGGTTTATTAATGGCTAAATCTAGGGGATAATGACTAGCAATGATGGTTGATGATGGTTGATGATGGTTTTATTGATGGCTAACCTTAGGGGGACAATGACGAGCAATACGAGGAAATGTAGGGAATGATGTTGGTGGATGATGCTTTGGCATTAACTAATGATGGTTAGTGACCAGCTGGTGAATGATGATTCATTAAGATTAACTGGTTGAAGTAATAATGGTCAAATGATCGTGATCAGATTTCTCATCAAACTAGTATCTACATATTGGGATCTCTGGATTCTATCAACTATTAGACAATCATGGTCGCTGGGGGAAGCTGGTGGAACCATCTATGGATATCTCATGATATCTCATAGTTACCTTTAGTAACGAGGTTTCCTACAATGGACCACAATCATTCCCTACCAGCGAGCACTGGAGTTCAATCTTGAGGCTATGACTCCGCAGGGCAAAGACTGATTCCAAGCCCCATCAGGCCGCGTGGCTGCGCACCCAAAAAGTTGTTTGCTGAGATGAACGACTGGCACGCTACCGCCAAAGGGTATACCTTTCATGTTTGGAATTCAACTACAAAGGCTGCGACAATCACTAGCAACCCAGGGATGACCATGCTGACAAAATGATCCACGAGTCAGTAGCTCACTTACCTTTCTTTGATATAGGATTTCTTGCATCTGTTTGCCTGAGAAGTGAGCCTTGACATGCATTGACGTATGATTGCCTGCCTTTACTATGGCGCTTTGACAACATGATGTGAAACGGATGAGACTGCCAAACTCAGATTACCAAGAATTGTCTGGTTGAATTGCACAGGTTCACGAATTCTGAAATCAACCTACTTGCGGATCTCGGGTAGCAAACAAAACTAGTGGGCATATCCAGTATCCTGCTGCCAGGTCTGTGCTTCTGCTAGGTGTTGGCTACCAATTCATAGACCTTTACTCTAGTCCTTAACGACACATGTGACACATGACATTCTCATGACAGTCACATCTTCTCAATGCGCTGGCTCTCACTGCTTGGTGCACAGCTGCTTGTCAGCTGAGGTGGTAATGGCCGAGGAAACCCCAAGCAGGTACGTGGCTATGGGTGCAGACTTCAGGCAGGGTAAGAAATCAACAAGTTTTGGATATAGTAGGTTGAGTATTTTACATGTATCATCATGTATCCACATGAGAATGGCAGGGTCCAGGTTTGTTACGCATCAGACCAAAGCATGGGACCAAATCCTGAGTTTTGTGTACTGATCCCAGTCCTACTTCTGTTTGGCGACCATGCCACTGAGGCAGAATACATGATGCCCCAGTGGCTCTGAAATTCTCCGAAATACATTGTCTGCTCAGCCAAAGTCCAGCACTTGATTGCCATGGAAGAAGGCTAAGCCAAAGGTTCTGCACGCAGTTGCTGGCTCAAACATCAGCAAACAAAGCCCAATACTCAGCAGCCACGCTGTGGAATCCTTTCAAAACGATCATGTTGAGTCGAAAACCCGGTGATTTCAGGGGTCGGTTTCAGGGTCTGATTTCAGCTGCGAAATGACTGGAAACATCAGGTCTTTTTAGGGGCACAGGTGTCAGAGCAGGCAAAGAATCAGAGCTGCCAGGGATACCTGGCAGAAGGCGTGGAAGCTGATGGTAACCCCTTGAACGACTTCAAATCCTCTCAACATGGACCCAAAGGGGAACAGGAATCTTGTTCCCACAACCAGGGTTTGTATAATGAAAGATTGTCTTCCGGTTCTCTGGGGTTCGAAAGGCTGTGACAGCGTCCGGATCTTGAGTTCCACACCAATTTTGTGATAGCACGTATAACCGGTTCTTTTTGAATTCGACAAAATTTTGTTCATTGTGCACCTTTTGAGATGTTGCCGAGAAAAAAATGATGGTATAAGGCATGGATGGTTTCATCTGAAGGACTGCATGGGTTCATGCTCCAATCTCGCCTGATTGACCACTGGTACTGGCAAAGCACTTCCTTTTTCGAGACGCTCAACACGGGTCTCTGGCCGTCTCTGGCCAGCCAGCAACCACAAGTGCCAAGCGATACAAAACAATACTCTGTGTGCAACAAAATGTACACAGCATTTTGGCGAACTGCGCAACTGCTGAAAGCCATTCCTCGAATGAGACGTGCGGGGGCTCACCTTGACTGATGGATACTTGGAAAACATGCTGTGATATGCTGTGACATGCTCTAGCTTGCCACATGCTGATTGATGCTGATTGATGCTGGTACGGTAGCAATCCCAAGGAATGCTCATGGCGGCTACGTTGAACTGCTGGAGAGCATAATTACATCAAGTGAGTTTCCATCCAATGCATTCTAATGCTACGGTTCTGCATCCGGTCCCAAAGACCTCATGGCTTCCACATGTTTAGCTGCATCCGCGACCGATGCCCATGCCAAGCCACGTGCCGTAGCACTAGCAAGCGAGCGTGGTCTCATCATAGCAACCGTAATAGGAAACACGGCAAGCGTCCACGTCAGCCTATAGCAGGGGCTGAGCCGTGAACCTGCGAATCTCTTGCACCAAGCCGATGGGTCGGTGTCATGCCTGAAACCTTGACAACCATCCATGACCATGAATTCATCACTTGACCAGTAACATCCAGTAACTAACCCTCAATTGATCATCAATTAATTAACCGTTAACATCAAGTAAACACCACAAAGCCTCTGCCCCACCTTCTTCACGTATTTGCATCCACTCCTCGTGCCACAAGTTCTCCAGTGGACCCAAGCACCTCCACCTAAGTGCGATGAATTTTTGATATCAATCTTTAATAGGCGGAGCTTGTGACAGAATGGGACAAGGTTTCATCTTTTTCAGACAGACCAGTTCTATTCGAATCTATTTGAGTTCTATATGGAATACATCCATGCTTTGACACATACTCGGAGCTGGCTTCAACCCAAAAATGCTGGCACATATGATGATCACTTGCTACCAAGCAACACACCGAAGGCTTGGATTCCTGCGTGTCTGCAGGGTGAAAAATATTTTGCCAAAGGATGCCCGTTGGCTGGTTGAGACCTTTTCCGTTCCAAATTTTCAGCTGCCACATTTCGACACACTTCCGGCCTCCTCTTCCTCCTCCTCATCAGCTTTTGGTGAAATGGGCTCTTCCTCTTCCTCGTCCTCATTCTTGCTTTTCATCTTCGGTGCCACAGGTTCAGGCTCCTCTGCTTCAGATGCCCACAACACCTTCTGGTGGTTGACATGAAATGCTGCCATGGGATGAAGGAAAAAGACGCGTAAGGAAACGCCCCAATACAGAATCGGAGAACCATGGAGAACCTTTCCTTCAAAAAATGGGCGGTTCGAAATGGTTTTCTGCATTCCACAAGATTTCAACAGGCATCATGGTGATACAAGATGTTACAAGGTGATGTTGCCACTTCGATCCTCCGTGTCGACTGTCTCCGCGTCGTCATCATCATCATCATCCTTACCGGGCACATATCAAGTCGCAAACCCACGCTTTGAGAGCAGACCTTGAACACAGAGTTTCAACACTTCCTACACGTGTCTGATCCGCTGAGGCACCATGAAATCTGATTACGATGAGGCAGAATGGCCGTTTCCAGAGGCACAGACCTTTTCCGGTTTTCATCCAGGCGAAACATGTCGAACCTATTCACATTCACCTATGTTAATTACACACAATCGATTCTCAAAATCTTCCAGTCCAGACACAGGAGTTTCTGGCACAGTTTCCTCCTCGCTTTCCTCCTCGGTTTCCTCGCTTGGAACCGTGGTCTCCTCATCTGCTTCTGGGCTTAAGCTCACACCAACGCACACCCCGACGCCACTCATCTTCATGCGGCCACATTCCTCAGCACGATGGCAGTGGTGACCGGCGCAAACGGAAACCACGATGAACTAAGTGGCGTTCGAGTTTTTGCTGATTTCTGCTTGATGACTCAAGAGAAATTCCACCGTATTCATCCAATGATGACATCGAAGACTCTGAGTAATCCATCAAATCTTCTGGTCATTTTGAAATATTTGGAGGGTATTCTATCGCCAGGATCATCCAGTCTTTGAGTACCTTTGAGTGGTGATACAGCCCACTGATAAGGGCCCCCCAATTTGAAATGTTCCTTCAGCCGAGATTCTGAGGGATGCCCGACGGGACCAGCCTCCTTCTGGCCACCTTTGTAGCAATCGTACATCCATTCGCACTTGTAGCCCTTTGGGGCCTGTGCCGGCGACACTCATGGGATCAAAATTGGGTGCCCTTGTTCCGGCGGGTGTGCCGGGTGCCACAGGGCTCACTACAAAATCCAAACGCATCTTGTCTCAGTCACAACGGCATAGATGTAGATTGCACCTTCACGGCGTCACCATCCATAATCACTCAAAAAAGAATCTGCTCTAAAACACAGCTGCTGGGCCCCAGTCCACGTCTATGTAAACAATCTTACAAAATTCAAAGAAGCACGGCTGCCACTGGCCCCAGAGTCTAAATGCAGAAAAGACAACCGTACTCCCGTATTAGTAGGCCAAATCCAAGAGATGGCAGGCCAGAACATCCAAAAGAATCAAAAAAGTGCAAATGGGGCCTTCTTCTTCCCAAATTTGCACTCGTTCTTGGACATCGATTCACAGGCGGCAGTGGCTTCCGACTCGACAGCATCGTGCACCGAAATGTCGCTGAGGTGTCGTGATGCAAGACTCTGCTCAAGGAGTGCGGCCTGAGAATCTCCAGGGACTGCTGTCTTTTTTTGGGGGGATGCCAAACCTGGATCAACTGGGTCTGGATGGTTTGGATGGCTTGGATGGATTTGTATTCCAAGAAGTTGTATTCGATCATGGTCGAGCTTTCACCCTTTTACCGGGTGTTACCTGAAAATTTGGAGGATGGACGCGACAAAAAGAAACATTTGAGGATTGAGCTCTGAATCATTCCAATTTTTTGGTTTCATGTTGGCCTGTTAGGCTTAGTAACCTCTGACGTGCAGTATATAGGCCATGCATTTCGATGAGTTTCGCAGTTGTGAACCTTCGCACGTGTTGACCCAATGCTCCCAAGCTTGTAAGCGGCGGGCACTGAGAGTGTGAACATTGAACCTTCGTTCAACCAAAAGTGGGATTCCCAGTAACTGAATACTTGATCATCACAAACTGACATCCAACATGTCACATATCATGACACCTCCACATTGCCTTTGCAAACTGGTCTGGCAGGCTTGCTGAAGCTACGAGAAATGCGACTCAAGTGACAACACTCCAAAAGTGAATTGGACCTGTGTTTCTCATCCGTAAAGAGGATTAAAGAGGAGGAGCGGCATGTCATCAGCAAGAATGGTGCGGAACTATGTGTAAAGCAATCAAGAGGAACTTTAGAGAAAATAGAGGTGGATCATGGATCTCTGGTGATCTGCACATCCTGAACATGTGGTTATAGACATGTTCAGACAAACAGGAAGATGAGAGATTGACAGAATAAACAACTGCAGCGACAAATCTTTGTTGAAACATATTCACAGGTAGAATCCGGCGTTGAGAGGGCACCCAAAAAATGGTATTCCATGGTATTCCTACAGTTTACAGTATGTCATGAAAGATGAGAATACATGGAAGTTCCAGGTGATTCCCGTGTTTCAAACCCCACACTTCCCTGCGCGGGCAGACTATGCGACTGAGCTACAGCGGTGAAGATCATGGCGATTGGGCGAATCATGACGAACTGGTTGTCAAACTGTCAAACGAACGGATTCTTTGAAGGCAAAGACAGGATGTTTTCCCTCGCAAAGGAGCTCAGGTACTTGCTGAGAGCCAAACATGGTTGCGCAGGGCGAACATGCACATGCAATGGGCATAGTAACCCAACTATTTGTACAAAGGCTATGATAATCTCTGAGTTTAGCAGGTCCCTTTTGAATTCGAAGGCACTCTGTTCATTGTGCACATTTTGAGAGGATGTTGCCGAAAAAAATGATGGTATAAGGCATCGATCGTTTCATCTGAAGGATTGCTTCAGTTCATACTCCAAACTCGACTGATTGACCACTGGTACTGGCAAAGCGCTCTGTTTTTCTAGACGCTCAACACGGGTCTCTGGCCGTCTCAACCAAAACAGTGCCAAGCGATGCAAAACGATACCCAGTGTGCCAGTGTGCAACAAAATGTACAGTATTTTGGCGAACTGCGCAACTGCTGAAAGCCATTCCTCAAATGAGACGTGCGGGGGCTCACATTGACGCACCAAGTTCATCCGGGTTCCACTTGACTGATGGATACTTGTAAGACATGCTGTGATGTGCTGTGACATGCTCTAGGTTGTCACATTCTGATTGATACTAATTATATAATGATAATTAATGCTGATTCTGTGGTGGGGTAGCAATTCCAATCAGTGCTTGTAGCGGCTGTGTTCAACTGCTCGAGGGTACAATTACATCAAGTGAGTCTCCATCTAAACCCATCTCCAATATGTAAATTATGATAAATTGTGTAATGTAGGCAGTTCTGCATCCGGTCCCAAAGACCTCATGGCTTCCACATGATTGGCTGCATCCGATGCCAGTGCCAAGCCACGTGACGTAGCACTAGCAAGTGAGCGTGGTCTCGTCATAGCAACCCCACTCGGCAACACCGCAACCGTCCACGTCAGCCTGGAGGGGGGGCTGAGCCGTGAACCTCTTCATAATCTCTTGCACCGAGGCAATGAGTCGGTGTGACGGCTTAAACCTTGATAACCATCATGCATGAAGTCATCACTTGACCGGTAACATCTAGTAACTGACCCTGAAATATAATCATCAACTAATTGACCGTTCACATCCATTGAATAACGACTACAAAGCCTCTGCCCCACCTTCTTCACGTATTTGCATCCACTCCTCGTGCCACAAGTCTTCCAGTGGACCGAAGCACCTCCACCTAAGATTTGCGATCTTCAAGAGGCGGTTTAGTGACCTTTGGATACCTTTGGTGCATGGGGCTTACCTGCCCGTCTCGCCGGGAGTACACACTTGCTACCAAGCAACACACCGAAGGCTTGGATTCCTGCGTGTCTGCAGAGTGAAAAGTATTTTGCAAATTGATGCCCCTTGGCTGGTTCAGACCCTTTCCGTTCCAAATTTTCAGCTGCCACATTTCGACACACTTCCGGCCTCCTCTTCCTCCTCCTCATCAGCTTTTGGTGAAATGGGCTCTTCCTCTTCCTCGTCCTCATTCTTGCTTTTCATCTTCGGTGCCACAGGTTCAGGCTCCTCTGCTTCAGATGCCCACAACACCTTCTGGTGGTTGACATGAAATGCTGCCATGGGATGAAGGAAAAAGACGCATAAGGAAACGCCCCCAATATTCCAGCTCAACAAAACAGAACATTTCTTTAGAATCTTTTGTCAAACAAAAACTGCATCAGGAACTAAATTCTTCAAGATTTAAACAGCCATCATGTTACTTTGATCCTCTGTCTCGACTGTCTCCGCGTCATCGTCATCATCCTTTCCGGGCACAATTCAAGTCGCAAAGCCACGATTAAGAGAAAACTTTGAGCACAGAGTTTCAACTTTCCTACGTTCTGATCCCCTGAGATATCATGAAATGCCATCAGATTGAGGCAGAATGGCCGCTTCCACGGGCACAATCCTTTTCCGGTTTCTATCAAAAGAGTTGCAACTACGTGCATCAGCACCCATGCAAAATACACAGAAATCGATATCAATTGATTCCCAAAATCTTTCGGCCCAGCCACAGGAGCTTCGGCCACGCTTTCCTCCTCGCTGTCCTCGCTTGGAACCGTGGTCTCCTCATCTGTTTCTGGGCTTAAGCTCACCCCAACGCACACCCCGACGCCATACATCCCCATGCGGCCACACTCCTCAGCACGATGGCAGTGGTGACCGGCGCAAACGGAAACCACGATGAACCAAGTGGCATTCGAGTTTTTGCTGATTTCTGCTTGATGTCATTGGTGTCGTAGCTTCTACTAGTAGTGATTTGGAGGGCGTCGACTACCTGAAACTTTCCTCCAGCCGAGATTCTGAGGGATGCCCGACGGGACCAGCCTCCTTCTCGCCACGTTTGTAGCAATCGTACATCCATTCGCACTTGTAGCCCTTTGGCGCCTGTGATGGCGACACGTATCTCATGGGACCAATTGGGGCGCTTGTTCTCACGGGTGCCACAGTTTCAAAGGCCCACTAGGGGGCCAACCGCATCTTGTCTCAGTCCTCCAAGGATCTATATCAACCAAAATGTGGGCGCTAACCCTGGTTTCTCCAACGGCAGAGACATATTATAGATAATCATAGATAGCACGTTCACCGCGTGACCACCCGGACCCAAAAGATCCACCCCTACCCTAAAACAAAGCTGCTGGTCCCCAGTCAACGTCTATATTATTATATTTACAATCTTACAAATTCAAACAAGCACGGCTGTCGGCTGCCATTGGCCCCAGTCTAAATGCAGAATATCCCTTGTGAACGTCCACATAGTCATTGTTGGGATGTTCACTTGCTGAGTTAATGTTGACCCAGCTCGCCAGTCGTCTTCTGTCAACTCCCTGGCCGAAAGACCAAAACATCGAGAAGGCGCCTTCCAAATCTTTGGGAATTTGCACTCGTTCTTGGACATCGATTCACAGGCAGCAGTGGCTTCAACAGCATCGTGCGCCGAAATGTCGCTGAGGTGTCGTGCAGCCAGGCTCTGTTGGCAGAATGCAGCCTGAGAATCTTCAGCAACCGCAGGTTTTTTTGGGGATGCCAGACCTGGATCGACTTTGTCTGGATGGTTTGGATGGATTTGTATTCAAAGAGCTTGCATTGTATTCGATCCAATCAAGTTCAAAGAGCGTTCGGCTAAAGATTTGGAGGATGGAGCCCGCGAAAAAAGAAACATTGGAGGATTGAGCGCTGAATCATTCAAATCTGCAGTTTCACATTGGCCTGTTAGGCTTAGTAAGCTTTGACCTGCAGTATAAGCCATGCATTTCGATGAGTTTCGCAGTTGTGAACCTTTGCACGTGTTTGACTTAGCGCTCCAAAGTTTGGAAGTGGCGTGCACTGGCGTGTGACCGTGGGATTTCCTGGTGACTGAACACTTGATCATCACAAACTCACATCCAGCATGTCACATATCATGACACCTGCAGCTGGCAGGCTTTTTGAAAATAGGAGAAATGCCAAAGGCAAGCGGCGGCAAGCAACTAAGGATCATTCGGAACTATTTGCAAAGCAACGAAAAGGAACTTCAGAGAAGATAGAGATGGGTCATGGATCTCCGGTAATCTGATGTAATCTGCACAAAAATGCTGAACATGTGTTTATATAGACATGATGTTCAAACAAACAGGTTGACGGTGAAAGATCGACAGAAAGGACAACTGTCGCGACGAATCTTCATTGAAAATATTCACAGGTAGAATCCGGCGTTGAGAGGGTACAAAACAAATGGTATTCCATGGTATTCCTACAGTATGTCATGAAAGATGAGAGTACGTGGAAGGTCCAGGTGATTCCCACGTTTCCAACCCAACACTTCCCTGCGCGGGCAGACTATGCGACTGAGCTACAGCGGTGAAGATCATGGCGATTGGGCGAATCATGACGAACTGATTTGCAAACGAACGGATTCTTTGAAGGCAAAGACAGGATGTTTTCCCTCGCAAAGGAGCTCAGGTACTTGCTGAGAGCCAAACATGGTTGCGCAGGGCCAACATGCGCATCCCGTTGACATGAGAATCCGAGTATTTGTAAAGCGGCCATGATCTCTTCCGTGCATTCGCAACAAGTGGGAACCATTTCTGTCCTGCTGGTTTTAGTTGCTAGAGATTCCAATCATTGGCTTTGGGTCAATACCCTGTCCCCCAGCCGTTCACATCCCACAAATGCTCTTCACTTTGGCCGCAGGCAGCTGTCCAGATCCCTTGTCAAGCTCTCGGGATGCTCTATACCCATTTTGCTTGTTGCTTAATATTGACCCATAGCCACTCGTTCCGCCAGCTGCCTCAACTTCCGCGCCTCATCTGGTGATCGCCAACTGAGCACCTTTTCGAAACTTTGTCTTGGCTGTGCCCGTGGCTCCTGAGTGGCTGCACTTCACTTGATTTCAGAACGCGGTTGGATCCTTCAAAACCTCTATAAGGAACAGATTGAACAAGTACGTACTGATGGGGAAGATAAGTTCAACAATGGCTTGGAGCGGCAAGTAAGCCACGGCTCTAGCAGCTTCAATGTTGGCAACTGGATGCAATTGAAACCAAATCTGGTTGGCTTCTTTGCTGTGTCATGAAACCCACAGGTGTCCAGTGAACATGCGGTCCAAGGACGCTCGATTTCGTGCTTGCGCTTCTCTCCCGCATTTCGACCTGCAAACAGCACATTGTGTCCAAGAGCTGCCCAGGTAATTCCCGTGGCCAGGCAAGACATTCCGAGACATCCCTAGCATTTTGCCTTGGACCCTGTTAGGATGTCCAAACTCTGTTGTAAACCTGTTGCCAGAACCTCTTCCAATTGACAAACGTGTGTGAACATCCTCTGATCATAATTGCCCCAGGCTTGACACTTTCTTTATCCTCATGGTACATGTGAGATTCACTTTGCAAGCAAAATCAAATGGATTTAGACAACATTTGAACCACCTTATATCACCTTATCACTTCTGAGTAGACCATCAGTTTCACCCTCAATTCACCATCAAGTGACCAACAATATGCGTCCAAAATGCTGACATTGCAGCGGTTCACACCTTGGGTGTAGCTGGTCGTCCCCGTTTTGGTTTCCTTCACCGCTTGGCCACTGAAGGTCCAGTGGAAGGTCCTAACCACAGGCACCGCCGTTGGGTTCCACCATGGTTTCACAGCTGGTTTCAACAAATAGTTAATTAAGAATAATGGTTCAACTGCACGGTTCAATATTGTGGTTAAATGAAGTCTTATGAAAAGTTTATAGCAAGAGTTGATAGTTCAATATAGTTAAGACTCTGCTAAGACATGACTTCAAGATTCATGGCTGACATTAGCAAGACATGTTTCAAAATCAAAACATATAGGTGCCAATAGCAGTGATGAAGCATCAAGGTATGAACAAGGAAGCAATGTCAGTCCCTGCAGTTCACAAAACTTATCAAATTCATAGGGATGAAAACGATACGAGTATAACTTAGTACAACTTCATGAGCTCCTACCACCATCAAAGGATCAGCAGTTCGTTGCTTTTGGGCTGTGGGACACTCTGAGCCAAACTCACCATGCCAGTGGCGGATGTGGTACGGAAACAGCACCTGGTGTGTTGACCCTCAAAACCGGTGGCTGCCCTCGAAAAGTAGCAACCTGGGGTGGTGGCTGGGGGCACGTGTTACAAAATGGCCTGAGATGATGGGATGTTCTGGATGCTTGGTCTGGGTGTTCAAAGCGGACCACATTGATCGGCTCGGTCACATCGAATTGATCACTGGCTGTTCGTATGCTTCCCAGTATCAACGAATTGGGCTTTGTTCATAAACGGCGTACCCCGTGCAGTCCCTGGCTTTTGACAAGTCGAATCGAACTCACGAGGCATGACCAGCATGACCACATCCCATCCCAAGAACCATCTTTATCAACTATTTGTAATCTGCATCAACCATCATCAAGCATCAAGCATTGTCAGAATTTTTCTCTGCATCATCCCATTGTGTGAGCCCGAGACAAATGGCTTCCCGGACATGGCGGAATCCAATGAGCACCAGAAACTCTGATCTTTTCTCATGATGCATGTGGTTCCAAGTGATCATCCAGCCTCTGGTGATAGAAAATAAACCATTCTAGCCTCATGTCTAAGGGTGGTATTGGTTTTTTGATGGCTTTTCCTTACTTAAAGATACCTCTAAGCAATGTTGGCCTGGAAGCCGACCTATGATCATGATTAGCATCATTATGCATCCAGCCGGCGAAAATCATCATGCCCCACATGACTTGCCCGTCAGTGATGCTTTTCACCACCAGGCTCCCGGGTCCTCTTGGCTTCCTCACGGCTCCTCCGCCAAGGGAAGGACATGATGATCGAAACAGATCAAAGCATCAAAGCTCAGCTGGGATAAGCAGCTGTGGATACCATCTTCATTGCAGGTAGACTTGGATTCCATGGGTGGGATAATCTGAGCCCCGGATTAATAAAACCCTACAAAATAATATTAAAAAAATTCAAAAATCATTGATTTTTTTGATTTTTTTAATCTTCGTTAATGAATTCGTAATTTACTTTTAATCTTCGGTTCCGTGATCATGCAGCTAAACACCCCTAAATAATACTAATTTTTTTCGGGTTTGACTTTTTTGTACCGTTTCAAGTGTGTTTGAAACACCTGTCTGAAGCCGATAAATTGATTTATTAATTTCTTTCATCTGAATGTTGTTTTTTTATTCCTTTTTCATTCAATTGGACGTTTCCCTGTCTTCCGCGAAAGCTTCCGCGCAGCTTCCGCTGTGCAGACTGTTGCTTCCGCGAGACCATTTTGTTACAACCAGCTTCCGCGAGCTTCCACGCAATGGTTTTATCACTTTTTTTTGGTTTTTTGAGGAACGTTGCTTCCGCGAGGCTGTTTCGAGATTCTAACGGTGGTCATTTTGGGCAGGTTTCGGACAACCATATGTCCATCATATGTCCCTTCCGCAAAGCTTCCGCAAAAGAAATGCTTCCGCGAAGCTTCCGCGGCTCGAAGCATTCAAAGATTTTGCATCGAATTTTTTTTGGTATTATTTAGGGGTGTTTAGGTGCATGATCACGGAACCGAAGGTTAAAAGTAAATTACGAATTCATTAACGAAGATTAAAAAAATCAAAAAAATCAATGATTTTTGAATTTTTTTAGTATTATTTTGTAGGGCTGTGTTAATCCGAGGCTCAGATATATTGTGATTCCTATTTA
>VSDK01025594.1:106435-122402 GCA_009767595.1 Symbiodinium kawagutii | reverse complement strand
TAATAATAGTAGTAGTAGTAGTAATAATAATAATAGTGGTAGTAGTAATAATAGTAGTAGTAATAATAGTAGTAGTAGTAGTAATAATAATAATAGTGGTAGTAGTAATAATAGTAGTAATAATAATAGTAGTAGTAGTAGTAATAATAATAGTAGTAGTAATAACAATAATAATAATCAAAAATAAATAATAATAACAATAATAATAATAATAATAATAATAGTAATAGTAACAATAGTAATATCAATAAGAATAATAATAATAATAGTAATACTAGTAAGCGCTCCAGGCGCCAGGCGCCCGGGGCGCCAGGCGCCTGGGGCGCGAGGCGCCTCGTAGTAGTAGTAATAGTAGTAATAAGAATAATAATAATACTAATAATAGTAATAGTAATACTCGTAATGGTAGTAGGCGCTCCAAGCGCCAGGCGCCTAGGCGCCAGGCACCCGGGCGCCAGGCGCCTCGTAGTAGTAGTAATAATAATAATAATAAAAATAATAATAATATTAGTAATAATAATAATCATAATAATAATAATGATATCAAAAAAAAAAAATAATAATAATCATAATAATAAAAATAATAGTAGTAGTAACAATGATAATGTTAATAATAATGATAATAGTAATAATAGTAGTAGTAGTAATAATCATAATAATAATAATACTAATAATAATGATAATAATAATAATAATAGCAGTAATAATAATACTAAGAATAAAAATAATAATAAAATAATATAACAATATTAGTAATGTTAATAATAGTGATAATAATAATAATAAAAATAATAATGATAATAATAAAATTATGAATGATAATAATAATAGTAGTACTAGTAATAATAATAATAAGCGCCAGGCGCCCCAAGCGCCAGGCGCCAAGCGCCTCGTAGTAGTAGTAGTAGTAGTAATAGTAATAATAATAATAATATTAGTAATAATAGTAGTAATAATAGTAGTAATAGCAGTAACAATAATAATAATAATATTAATAATAATAATAGTAGTAATAGTAATAGTAATAATAATAATGGTAATTAAAATAGTAATAAAAATAATAATAATGGCGCCAAGCGCGTCGTGATAATAGTAATAATATTAATAATAATAATAGTAATAATAAAAATAATGATAGGCGCCAGGCGCCTCGTGATAATAGTAATAATATTAGTAATAATAATAATAAAAATAGTAATAATAATAATAGGAATAACAAATAATAAGTAAGAATAATAATAAGGATAATATTAATAATAATAATCCAGGCGCCCCCGGCGCCAGGCAGCCTCCCATCTAATGCGTTTTCATTTCACCTAACTCAGAACAGCGACTAAATCTATTGTCTCTGTGTCCGCTAGACCGCTCTCAACTTTAGGTTGTCGGGTCACAAGTAAGAAATCTGGACATTAAGACAATTTAAATACGATAGCAAAAATGCCAGACATAAATGTCGGCACCGGCGCCCGACACCTATGCCCGACACCTACATTATTATCATCAATATTTGTCAATATGACTGTTATGTTTGCTACTGTCAATTTGTTTATTTCAAAATGTTGAAAACATTTTTTGTTTGACTATTACCATTGCCCATGTCCATTTGCTTATTTACAAATATATACAAAGCATTTTGATTATTGTTACATTTAATATAAATACTATTATTACTATGCAGTGTCGGGCGCTGCTGTCGGGCACTGCTGCCGGGTCCCGGCGGGACCCGGCACCGGCGCCCGACACCTACGCCCGACACCTACATTATTATTATCAATATTTGCCAAAATGATTGTTATGTTTGCTACTATCAATTTGATTATGTCAAAATTTCAAAATTCGAATATATACAATGCATATTGATTACTATTAGATGTAATATAAATATTATTATCACTATGCGGTGTCCTTAGCAAATGTCCCCACCCCAAGAACAATAAAATGATATAACATATAAATCACAAATTATAAATTACCACTTTGAAGTACCAACAAACAACGTAAATTATACATCATTAAAAATCATTGAAAAAACCAGAAGAATCAAAAAAAAATGAAAAAAACAAATGAAATTTCAGAGCATACCCCCCCTAATTTTTCATTTTTAATAGGGTAGGGATCTAGGTTCTATGCTTTTGCTGCTGATGAGACGCGAATGCCCACAGCACGCATGCCCCAACATATAGTGCGAGATATGAAAAACCACACATTACCACGAGCAATGCAAGTATAGCTGCCTGTAAAGGTTACAAGCAGATATCACATCAGAATGTAAACATGTACATCTCTCCGCATGCGAAATGCGGTGATATGGCCACCACCACAAAAACTGTCATCTTCCAGGAGAACCAGTAGCATCGCGTGGCTAGATTGATGCCAGTCCGCCAATTTCTGACACTATACCTAGCCAAAGCCAGAGTAAAAGCTAAGTGGCCGTGGCGCTACCCTGCTGCTTGCCTTCTTGCAACAACGTCTAGAACGGTTGAACCTACACACATCTTATGTACATGGGCGGCTCATTGCGGGTACATTTTCAATGTAGGAATCTTCAGGGATGAAGCCAAAACCGTTTTGATTCAAGGTTAGTTGCTCAATCAGATTTCCGCCTCTACACACTCTAGGAGATTCTTCACACGAGATCTCTAATTCACAGCACATGGGAAAAAGGCGGCGTCAACACATGCATACCTCCAATCCCATGACAACATGTGTAGTTCAAGGCATTCTCACTTTCACCCAACAATTTGCTGTATTGGTGGGGAGATTATCCCTACAGTCTACAGCCTTCAGGGCACCAAGCGGGCAAAAATGAGAACAAAAGGTGCTAAGTTGCAATCTGACCACTTTCTGTTTTTGGAAATCACGATTTTCCCATCATTCAAAAAGGTACGGATCATTCTGAATCAATGTTTTCCAGTTTTGGGACATAACCATTTTGGGGGCCCCAAATATCCACAGCTCTGAGCTCCCACTGCTGCCATGGACGCAGGTGCCCACCAAGGCACAAAATGCGAAGGAAGGACAGGTGCCCAGCCTCGGTACGCGACAGGGCTGCCCCAAGGGCAGCTGCGAGGTGGGCCCCGTTCAGCAGCTATAGCCGTTGGTAGGTATGACTAGGCTACCAGTTGTGGTAGATATGGTGGTTTCTCAAAATAGGGTTTCCCCAAAATGGTTGGTTTTCTACTAAAAATGATTATTTATGGATGATTTAGGGGGTACCCCTATTTTGAGAAACACCCATATATGACTAAATGGTGTTGTAAACCAGGTGACAACTGGGGGGCCCAGCTCTGATTTTTTTTGGGTTAATCATGGCTGATGGTAAACCTAAGGTATTCGAATGGTATCGATGGTGACTGATCATTCATTCTAATAGCTGTTTTAAAGGTGACTCATGGTAAATCACCTAAGCGGTAAACCGAAGGGGTGGTTTATGAACAAATTGGTCCTGTCATTCAGAATGAGGCTTGACATTGCTTCAAGGTGGCTAGTGATATTTGGTCATAGTCGTATATAGTCATGGTTAACAAGATTGAACACTGGTTCTTTGCAGCGCTCGCTTTGAACTTTGAGCATGCCAATGCTTCGCAAGTATAGGTAAACCACTACTCGGTTTGCATATGGAAGCATCATGAAGTATCTGGTTTCTGTGGATGGATGCACGGATAATATGTGCGCCAATTTGCAATCCGATGGAAAGGTAACGACAAAGGTGTGCTCCTGCACGTTGGTGTGTTCATATCTGCTTGTGCACATACATCTCTTTGCACAAACAAGTCTGCAGGTGCGAACGCGCGTGCACGTATGTATATGTTTGATATCTTTTTGTGTGGCCTATGGAAGTCAAACATTTCCACATCATTTACATTTTAGATTGTCACTCACACATGAAAGGAACGGCATCAAAACACAAACGCAAAGAAAAATCTACTTGAACTAACGCCTGCAATCAACAAATGTCACAAAATCTCCAAACGGTTGATCGCTCATCAACTGAAACCCAAAGCAGCTGCGAAAAATACAAAACTAAGTTCAAACATTAAACAAATTCCACTATTGACTATTCTTACCCATGTTTACCTATGGTCAGCCCGCAATCCCAGGTTGATCTCCCAAAAAAGTCGACCTCCTTCCTCGTGCTTTTGAGAACCCGCCATCGCCAAGCGACTTCACAAGCTGTGTCTCAAAGGTGATGATGATGGCCTGAGAGCTAGCCAGGTTCAGCCATAATGGCGAGGTTTGACCATATGTGGTGGTTTCTCAAGATGGGAGTGCCCCAAAAATGGTTGGTTTATTGCTAGAAATGGCTGATAGTGAATAATTAGAGGGTCCCCTATGTTGAGAAACCACTGAAACCATCATTGTTGACCTGGGTTGCGAATGGTTAGTGCATTGATTGCCTAGTTCTGATATAGAAGTTTTGATGTCATGCTTCACAGTTGCTTGAGGTCAACGTTGGGCACTCAGTAATAATGCATAAATTAGAGCCATTGCATTGATAGAACATGTATCATCTGAAATCCCAGTGCCGCACTGCCCTTCAATGGTTCATTGTGTTGGATAAGTGGGGGATGGTTCACCGCTGCTGAAAGCTTTACCAAGGCATGGGTTTTAGTGCTGTGGTTGAGCAGCTTGGCGTATATAGACTGCCAGCACCCGAAAATTAAAAAAGTCCCAGGACTGCAGGTGGCTAGTGGCGATGAATATGTTTAGAACTGTCACTCGGGGGATCATCCACGCAATGACCACTACGGTTGCTTAGTCATGGCCGCAATGGTAATTCCGGTTGAACATGTGAATTGCAAAAACAGTCCAAATTATTGTTGCTATTGTCGTTATATCCCGGGCAGCGGTGGTGATAAACCATCATCGGCCAACATCCTTGAAACTGGCTAGCACCTATGGCTAGGAACTACTATGAGTGGTTTTACTTTTGGACTGAGATTGTCTCGACCCCAACATGGCATTCATACAAAAACACCTGTTGTGACTGTGGATTTCATCAATGTGATGATTGAAGATTTCCCTCCCAACCTGGTGAAATCCTCCGCTCACAACAGGCCTTTTCCTTATAAAAGGCTCAGGGCTGGGACAATCATCCAGGTCTCCAACTGCTACATCCCACAGCGCTTTATCACGCCCAACCTGGCTGCCTGCGTTCACAAGTTGCACCGCCTTTCTTCGGAGCGGAGTCTTCGTCTGATCCCGCCGCCCGTGGTCGCGGCGCTAGACTTCGCACCGGAGGGTGAACGTGCTGCATCATGAAACAATATACTCCTTTATGGTGACATGATGACGACATGATGGTCGATTCATGGTTGAATGATGGTCCAGTGGAGGTCGAATGATGGTGAAATGATGCCGATGACGGTGAGATGATTGGTCAGTGACAGTTAAGTCTTTAAGTGGTTTACCACAAATCGTGGTGAGGAATTCGGGGCCTATGATACACCAGTCCAATAAATCCGCCAGAAACAGTTCCATCATGTTCCATGATGTTCCATGCTTCTAGGTGTCACGGCGTGACATGGTAGGATCAATGACCCATAGATACCCACAGATACACATAGGATCCCGTAAGGATACCGACTCTGCATCTGCAGGATGAACCAATTTCTGAACACATCCACCGCAGTTTGGGCAATGACGACCGGTATCATCAGCGGCAGAGGTCCAAAACAACCTCTCGCAAATAGTCGGGCACTGAGGGAACCACAGCTCCTGATCTGGCTAATGATAAGAATGGTGGATAATGGTAAGATCAACTGTTGAATTCTGATGGATCTCTCATATTCTCTCGTCATTTTTTTGCCTTGGTCTATTGTTGGGAGATGTTTGAGCTTGAGTTTTCCATCCAAAGCCAGAGCCAAACACACCGCTGTGTCGCAGGATTTCCCGGTTGACGGGTTGGTTCCATGGGCCCTGATCAATCACACGATTGAAAGCATAGCATCTCGCCGCAGCTGGCACTCTTCCAATGTCCGCTGTCAAGCTGCAAACAGGGCTGGCTCCTGCCTCCAGCAATCGCTGTTGCAGTAGAGTCATCTGGGTCTGTTTGTTTGTCATTGTTACTCCATGTCTGGGCAATTGATGGGAATCGTGGCTTGTATAAGTTCAATAGCGGTGAACACATGGTTCGTATACAGTTAGAATCCGAGAATCCAGGTAATGAGCATGGCAAAACATACAAGGTGAGCCCCCAGCATTTTTGGCAAAATCATAACCCTAGAATGAATTCACCGGTACTAAATTAATCTAAATTGAGTTGGCTGTGGGTCAAAACCCCGTACCCCTGGTTCCCTATCATTAACCATTATATTCCCTATTGTTGTTGGTGGTTATCCCCCATTAGTTGGTTGATTAATATTCACCCATAGCCAGTTGGCAATAAACAATCAACCAACAACGAAATACCTGGGGGCCACCCTGTAGGCGCCGCTAGGCCATTGGTTCTCTCCACACGGAGCCTTGATCATTGGTCACTATCAAAGCTTGACAGCCACTACCAGTTACCAACCACTACCAAGAATTGTTAATGGCAATTAATAAAGGGGTGGTACCCCCAAACATGGTAGTTTATTGATACTACCTTAATTGGGGCTTTATTTTGAAGGATACCAACCATGGCAACCCATTTTAAATAAAAACCCAAATTAAAGGGGCGGGATCCCGTAAAGGCCTGGGTTTCCGATTATAAATTGGTACCCCCAAACAATGAAGCAATGGCATTTGTTAATCATCCAGGGTTTAAAATTTAACCAACCACTACCAGCTACCCATTAATCAACCATGGCTCCGAATGACGTGCTGTGGAAGCCGTTTTTCTTGTTGTGATCCTATCGTTGCACCGGCTTCGGGTAACACTGTCATTCCAGGAAGGGGGGGTTCACATCAATGATGGTCGTTCATTGGCCATCTTTAGGATTCGCATGATGTCGGATGTTCACCATCATCGATATGAACTTTTGATGCTTGCCTGTGAGTCGCATCGTGATTTATCCAGCCACCTGTAAAAATCCGTGTGATCTTTGGAGCGAATTGAAAACGCCTAAGGCAGTGCAAAAGTAGATGAATGTTGATGCACCTAAGCATGGAATTGCATGCAAAAGAATCATTGCACATGGCCACACAAAGTTTGACTATCAAATGTGCACATCTGCTAGTTGGTTGTGTCAGCATATCTAGTGAATCTATCTAATGGGAGACCCATGGTAATAAACCACTGCCAGTTTACCTTAAATAGCAAGTGGTCTATCCAAACTATGGGTGGTTTATGTATATGGATCCAACATTACTTGGTTACATCAACATATCAGCCATAAGTATTGATATAAAGTTGGCTATGGTCTTAGCATGTCAATGGAACGATTGGAAGCACTCTGCAAGCAAAGATTAAAAACTGACGAGCTTCTCAGAAGCCATGTCCAGCCATGGGGTCGATCTTGCATGTATGCAGAATTGATCTTTATATGTACCCATATGTATCCATATGGATCTCTGCGCTGCAAGTCACCACTATAGTGGGTAACCACCCCCAAAACAACAAGGGTAGAAACCAGCTAGTTACCTTCTGTAGTGGCATGTGGTAGGGTAGTGTTTGTGCACATGCAAGTAAAGGACATTGAAAATACAACCATCAGAAACACGAGCGACCATGGAACAAACGCCGAAACGGGATACCCCTGGCTCCAACCAGCTCCCTCCCAACCACCAGCCAAATTATACAGTAAGCCAAAGATGCCCAACCATTGGCTGCACGATGATATTCTTTTGAGCAACTCAGCATCAAAAACGGCTGGCTGTCATAAGGCCGCTGATAATGTCACCCAGGCATTCTTGATACCAGCTTTTGTACCGACTGAAAGCAGGAACAACAAATGCCATCCATGCTGATAGGTTGAGTCTCTGCGAGAGCTACCAGAATACGCCAAAAATCTCTGACCTGATGTGCTGCCAGAAAACCAGTCGTTTAACCTACTGGTTGGGTGGGTTGATCGCACTTCATGGTTCAAACCTTCGATGCTCAGAATCCACCGTGCTAACAAGATCTAACAAAAACATAGAAAAACGAGGTTTCACCAAGACATGGGCAGCAGCCAGGGGCTTATCTATCTGCCAGCTACCTGCTTCGTGGATCTCCATGCAGCGATTGATCACATGTTGCTTCAACGATCGGCACCCCCATGGCCAGTGAGCTGGCGCTGTGTTGAACAGCACCGCTCGCTCCCCGGTAAGCTGCACGGTTCGCTTGGGAACAATGGCTATCTGCACTTTTGGTCAAGTGCTTCTGATTAACTGATGGTTGATAGGTGAAGCACTCAGGGTTGATAGGTGAAGCACTGTTGGTTGATAGGTGAAGCACTCAGGGTTGATAGGTGAAACGCTCATGGTTGATAGGTGGATACCTGTGGTAAACCATCCGCGCGTTTGGTCAACTACCATATGGTCACTGGCCACCACTGTTCGCTCCGTAGTTCCCCTGCAAAGGGTGCAGGGGTATGTGCTTCCACCCGGTATGTAGTCACCCCTGGCTCCTGGCCTCGCTCCCTCCTAACCAGCAGCCAGTCAATAAGTGCTTCCGGTTGACTCATGACTCATGCTTGATAGCTAGCTAATGGTCCACCATGCTTACTGTCTATGATTGGTGAAATGAAACAGCGAGAAGTGCTTTAGTACTGCTGGTTGAGCACCAGCCTCCACTGAAGCTGTGGCTAATTAGTGGTCTCTTGTACCAGGAGCTGGTACTGGTTGGTTGATGGTTGATCGTTGGTTGATCGTTGATTGATGGTTGATAGGCTGCAGCAAACAAACTGCAAATGTTCAATATTCAAGTAGTATTCCAAAATGAAATGATAATTGATGGTATGTATGATTGGCTGAAAGGGAGGCTCAATACCTGCAGGCTAAACCCAGACCTTCCTGCACATTTCCAAGCCAAACCCAGCGACAATACACAACATCCCGCCGCAAGAAGAAAAAATGATGCCACCAGAAAACCTGTCTGGTGATAATAGGCCATGGTACCATTTTTGGGAAAACCAACAACCAAATCATGAACAAAGCGCATCGTTGCCACAAATTCACATCCATCAACGCTCATCTCCTCAAACAGCTGATGTGGCAGTGGGTCGAAACCTTGTACCTCTGGTTCCCCTATCAATCACCGCTGTTTTCCCCATTATTGTTGGTTATCATCCTCCATGATTGGTTGGTTAATATTGACCCATAGCCATGTGATCACTCAGTCACCGTGCCAGAATCATCCTGGAGAGTCACTTGGTCGACCTGTACGACCTTCAAACACATCGAGGTCCACAGACTTGTGGCAAGCTGCGAGCTTGTGAAACGCCATTGGCGCCAAGACAGCGGCTTGTCATGCAAGGAACGCCCCAGGCGTCCCCGGGGGAGGAAAGTGGGAAGCACAAAGTACACAGCTCTTGGTTGCAAAGGGTCAACTTCAGACTGCCACAGGTAGCACAATCTTTCATGTGCTGGTTCTTGGCTGCATCAGAATTTCGATCGGCACTACTTGAGTGGAGACTTGACATATGGTTTGCTATCTCTCGTTGGTGTTGTTTTTTGGTGATGATAACATGTGCCAATGTACTGCCATTGGGGCATATCCACCCTCATCATACATAATTTCACAGGCATGAAACCAAATAAACATCAAATCATATACTGTAACAACTACCATTTGGTCGCAGCACTCCTGGTAGCTCCTGCGCAATAGGTCACGCGGTATGAGACCAATCTCACTCCTGGTAGCTCCTTGGCTTTCCCATTAGCAGGGTAGGGATACCCTTGGCTCCAACAAGCCTCCCAACCAACAGCCAACAATCAAAACGGATTTCTCCCAGCGGAAACTCCCCTCAGCAAACGCAGTTCAGGTCCTTTTTGCATCCATTTCCCCAGTGCCATGTCCAGTGAATTGTACCAGGTTGGTCCCCCAACGTGTGGATTCGTTGGGCGGCTAGTGAACCCCTTGGAAGTGGTAGAGATCACCCCAAGTTAGGCAGATGGCAGTGGGTCAAAACCCTTAGTCCCCCTGGTTCCCCCACTATCAGCCATTGTTTTCCCTATAGTTTGTTGGTGGAAATCCCCCATGAAAGTTGGTTCATTAACTGCTTGACCCATAGCCAGATCAACCATCTCAGCAGCATTGGCGGTACCAATTTCTAAGACGACCTCCCCCAGGTCTTTCGCGGCGCGGTTTTCAGTGGCCAAGTGAGGGCCTCCACGGATGCTGCGCAAGCAAAGTTGGTACCGCCCAGTTAGTCAACTGACAAGGTGGGCCCCGTTCAGCAGCTATAAGTTGGGCTATAACTAGGGTAACTACCAGTTATGGCAAATATAACTCGAGTTAAATGGCTTTATAAACCAAGCTATAACTAGGGTAACTGCTAGTCACTACCAGTCACTACCAGTTCACTAGCCATAGCTAACTCTTCTTGCAAACTCTTCTTTAACAAACCATTTAACCAACAGTTTCTACAAGGGTGCCTACTACTTATGATAGATATAGCCATGGGTAAAGTCAAATGGGTCATCTCAAAGAACCTAGAACGGGGGGGGGGGCTACCACCCTGTATTACGCACGCGTGGAAGAACCACAGCTCTTGGGGGGATGGGATGGGTTAGATGCATCACCCACGGATTCTCTTTTTTGATGATTAGGTTAGAAGTTGAAAAATACATAGGTTCATGAGCGTCTTCTACAATGTTTGTCTTTTTTTCTGCCGATGGGAACGGACTCCTGGAGGAGTTGCAGTGCCTGGAATAGCATCCTGTAAGGGTATTATGCCGCGAGATCAGTGCGTGGATGGCAAGAATCGACCATGGAACAGCGGCTTGGAGGGATTTCGGTCCAAAAAATGGTGGCTTTCTGTGCTGAGGACATCTGGGGACCAGGGCCCCCAAAGGTTGGCTAAGCTAAGTTGGTTTTTCACCACGGTAACTACCAGCTGTAGTAGATATATAACTGCTAATAAATAGTTGGCCACGTAACCAACTTATCTCTAGGGGCCCCACCTTGCAGACGTTAGGCTCTGGTTGCTACTGACCACCCATGGACCCGGATCATGATCCTCCTCAATACACACCCAGGAGATCCAGCGAATGCATAGCAAATAGGAATTCACCCGAAAAAGTGGCGTTGTTGCGATCTGCACATTGAGACGCACGGACCTAGATATCTGTATGTAAAGAATTCCTGTTCAGGTTCAAACAGAAATGAGCAAATCGATATGAACAAACAAACCAACTGTCAAATAAAACTGGGTACTTGAACACATATACCTAAAACACATGGTTCTGAGTCAAACCCCTCTACCCCTGGTTTCCATCATCAACCACTGTTTTCGCTGTGAACTTGTTGGTTCGTATTGGTTGGCTAATTTGGACCCACATCCATATTTTACCAACAAATCACATGGTTGCTGGCTATTGTTGGTTGTATCTGGTTATTGTTGATTGTTTTGATTTGGTTGTTGCATGTTTTCGACAAACAAGCACGGCTTGGCATTCAAACGAACATACACCGCGGTATGTCTCATGTGTATCGCTGGCACCTCAAGGACTTCGTTGCCTGAGTGAAGCTGGCGGCAATGACGGTAGCGGGGTAGTCACCAATGGTCGTTGGTGGTTGAACCACCCCTGTAACCATGGTTAACATGGGTTATCTAGTGGTTTAATGGTGGTTCATAATGGTTGATAGTGATGATTACACTGGTTGGTGGTTGGTCAACACCACATCATGAAGAACATGCGCAAGTAAACCAAGCAACCACTGGGAATACTAGGGAAAACCGTGAGTTTGAAATCACCAGCCGGCCAACAATCATGAGGGATCATGAGGGAATGTAGTTGTTGATGATAAAATGGCCATGGTACAGCCCCGACATCCACAGCATTCCGCATCCATTCGTCCAATGTCACCACTCCAAGAGGTCCAGCGATCCAAAACCAGCATTGATCTACAGATTTCTGGTGGTTTCCCAGCATTCAACCCATGGGTTGAACCATGGGGGGCTAGCTCTCCCATCAGCATCTTCGCTTCACCGTTGGACTGTCGCAGGATTACTATGGTCACTGTACAGGATGGCAAAGCGACTCATCTTGACCTCTTGACATGGTGTCCTGCACTCCTCTTGCAGTGATGAATTTTAGGATGTGCTCTCCTGATGTCTTCTGATCTTGAGATTGCCTTATGTATCTATCAATCAATCTATCTATCCATCTATCTCTCCATCCATCTATTTATCTATCTCCTTCTCTTTTCAAACAGGCCAACTCAATAAACATCCAATCAACACATCCATCCATTCACATCCACATCCAAAACCAACTCTGCCATGACACCAGAAAACCAAACAAAACATCCACAGCTCGCTTCCCATGACACAGCAATTGAGGTGCATCGACAGCTTGTCCCGGCCTGTTGCGCGAGGTGCTCTGGATGTGCTTGTAGAGGGAATTGTTGAATACGTCCTGGCAGAGACTGAGAAATCAAACAGTTCTGTGAATCAAACAGTTCTGAGAAATCCTTCCTTAGGATTTTTTAAGATGACTGATAAACAGTCAATAGAAGCTATTCCAATAGAATCTAGAAGTTATTCCAATAGATCATGACCATCTCTCTCTCCATGATCATGCTTTTAACATTTTTTTTGTGCGAGGGCTTCTCAAAGGATTTGCCCTACTACTGCCCTGACTGATAAAAAATCTAGTCAAAAAATGAACAGCGAGTACCTTTCGCCTCATCCCCAAGTGATCCTATGGAAACAATCGAGGGGCGGGACCTAGTGGATGCCTGCCAGCTGTTAACAAAGCAACCCATGAGATTAACCTGTTGGGTGGTAAACTTTTTTTGTGGTGCTGGATGATCCAATCACGAACTTGATAAGCACTCATGGGTTGATCGTGTACAAGCGTGTTATTGTCGGACACAATTGGCTGACCATCTCTTTAGGAACTGTTGCCCCACCCAGCGTGATATTCCAATGAGCACCCGGCAACCAGTTGAACAGGGCTATGTCGTGCATCCTTGGGAAGCAGCTGTTGTAACTCTTGTACATGTACAATTTGCAGCCCCAGAATTCTCGGCTTTTTTAGTCTATTCCCAGTAGCGAACACCTGTCCGCATTCAATCTTTGAATGCAACGGTGTTATACCATCATACCCGGAAACAGTTCCCTGTCGCTCAAATCCCCGCA
The DNA here is from genome assembly GCA_009767595.1 of Symbiodinium kawagutii. Taxonomy (NCBI): domain Eukaryota; class Dinophyceae; order Suessiales; family Symbiodiniaceae; genus Symbiodinium; species Symbiodinium kawagutii. The sequence goes on along the minus strand of VSDK01025594.1, from coordinate 109,191 downwards.
TTTTGCTACTTAATCGAACTGGGCTACGCTTGAAAATCATCAGTGCGTCGAACTCTCCAACAATGCCAGGCATTCAGGTCCTATTGGTTGGCCTTGTTGGCCCTGTTGGGTCCTCTTGGTTGGCCTTATTGATTTATGCAGGTAGTTAGCTAATGGTAGTTGATACTTCAATGTTAAATACTATTCAAGCTTTCTAAGACTTGTTATTCATTATCAACCATGGTAGTTACCCTCTGGCAATTTCACATGGCAATGGAATATCCACCATAAATGGATCATTTCCAAGGGTTTCTCTGGAAAATATGGGGTGATTTTCCAGCCAGCCATGGGACCATCTGCTTGGCTCCAGGTCCCCCCCGCCTGAACGATGGACTGCGTCGCTGTGATGGAACCATCGCCATTTGGGCCCTCGTCTTTGACGGACGCCGCGCTGGACCTGCACAGCTGTGAATCAGAGGGGCCAGCATCCATGGCATGAGCAACTAAGAATTTGGGTAATTGATAATAGTGGGTAACTAGTCGTAACATAATGAGCATGAGCAACTATGGCATGAGCAACTATAATTTGCTTTTGGTTAATAGTGGGTAATAGTCGTAAATTGATATCCAAGAATTAGATAGTGGGTTTTAATTGGTTATAGTTAATGAGTTTCTTATTTATAGCCAATCAGTAGCATGTAATAACACATTTATGTATAAGCAGTTGAGCAAATAACCAATTTTCTTATCATTTTTGATTATAACCAATGGCATGCAATAACTAACCAAAAGTATGTAATATCCAAAAAAGACATTGGCTATATGGCATGCAATGACCAAACGTGTTTGGGACCAAAGCAATGCTGTAGCATTGGTTATTACATGCTACTATTAAACACTAGTTCAGATTAATCTAACTGATGAATCATGGTCGTTAACCGTGCTTACTAAGGTTTCTCATCAAACTCAATAGTGATCATAGTGCAGCATGATCAGCCAAAACATGCGTCGGACTCTGTCAAGCAGGCTGGTTATTGGTGGTTGAACCACCAATACAAGCATGATGGGACTCGATCAAGTATGAGTAATGACCAAACAATCATACACTTGACAACGGTTAAAACATGTTGACAATACACACGCCAAAAAAAATACGTTGCTTCCAGTCATCGCATTGATTCTGGAATATCTCATGTCATTTTTTTGACCTTCCATCTGACATTCTGTCTGGCATGTGATCTGGCATTTCATCTGATATTCTATGGCGGTTGAGGTCCGGCACGGGACAAGGAGAAGCTCTGCGATAAAATCTACTGTAACAACCCTCACCTGACAGGCGGGAAAAAAGACTACATAATGCACCAAGGGCAAAACTTGAGAAATCCTACAGGAAAATTTTGGATTGTTTGGCTGTTCTGTGAGATGATAGCCGCCGACAACCCAATACACAAGGAACGCCGCCCAGAAAAATGGCCCAAAGACTTTTCACAGCAGCGACTGACCACATGCTCTGATGGGAATGTGCTCCCCCTGGATGGGGGGGAGTGTCCTGGAGATTTTCCAGAGTTTCCCCGAACATCGCAGGACTCTTCCAAGGCAACGGCCATTGCCCAGCTTTCACCGTCTGTAACCCTTGGAAGTTGTGCATCGGCATCGTCGTGTTGTTTGTCGCAGCCTGATGTTGAAATACCAAATGATGCTGAGCATGCAATGATTGTCAATGACAGCGTGAGTATGGACTATAATCATGAACCGGTAGTCCCCTTGCATGACTTACACCGTGAACAGTCACCGTGAACACTCACAGTCATTCAACATTCGCGGACTTTCTGGTCATCATTCCACAGGTGTCAACATACCAATCAGCCCCTGGTGAATAAATGGCTAATGTTAACCGAGGATTAATAAACCCCAGGTTGATTAATTGAGGGGTTCCCATTTCAATTGGAAATCAAGGCTTTCGGAGGATACATGATACACCCTATTTATCAACCAGGGGTTTATTAATCCCGGGTAGGCATCAATTGGGTTGCCATCTCAAGTCTTTTTGCAAACATGATCTGAGAAACAAGAGCCAAGGAAACCAACCTCCAACCAGTATGATGCACCATTCCTGAACACAAATCGCCAGAAACCAACAACAATGCAAACGCAAATGGCAGTTGGTGATTTACCTTCAAATGGTGATTTCTCTGAATAGGGGGACCCCTAAAATCCTCCTTTGTCAACCACTTGCAATAATGATAAACCGACCATTTTTGAGGGTTCCCAATTTTGAGAAACCAGCGCATGATCAACCATCACATCATCCTCATCCTCATCCCCTCTCACCATCTCTCACCTGCGGCTGTCCTTTGATCGTTGATTCACCTTCAACACCTGCGATCTGCTGCGGCGGTCCGAGCGCTGTGAAAAGGGAGGCAAGCACTAACCTCATTGGATTCGGCCAACAAACCCTGAATCACAACCTGACGAGGTGGAACGAATCTTGATAAGTTACCCCACAGTGGCACCCCCCCTGGTTAGATCCGTTGGTTTATAACCCACCCAAGCAGAATCATATCTTCCCCAAGTGGTGCTTACCCTGCTGAGGACCTAAGTGAACTCCGACCAGGGAAAGGCCCTTGATTCCTTATAAGCGCACGAAGGGCAAGCTGGCTTAGCCGTCGATTCACCATGGCTTAGGCACTAATTCGTGGGGACTTTACGTCACTCAACAAATATCAACAACAACAAGAACAGCAACAGCAACAACAGCAACAACAGCAACAACAGCA
>VSDK01025594.1:88842-103842 GCA_009767595.1 Symbiodinium kawagutii | reverse complement strand
GTATCATGATGTGGTGTTGAGGCCCGAAAAAAATCTATTCTTGCAAGACCAAGGGAAGATCTGTAAAGCTCCTGCTTTAAAATTTCAAACCCCAAACGATATCACTGGAGGTGTTTCAGCAAGTATACCACCGCCAAAATCAAAAACAACTTTTTGAAGCCCCATGTTTTTTCCATGTTTTTCTGGCAAGACCAAAGCAAGGTCTGTAAAGCTCATGTGTTCACACTTTGGAAGACTGATTAATTGTTTTTACAAGTGATGCCGGGCATCATTCTGGTCTCAAGAATAGTTTTTGGAGAGTTTAAAAACATTGAGTGTCTCACAAATGGCTGAATTTCTTGAAGTCTTAGATGAACAGTATAGCCCAATTAAGAAATTTCCCGGACCCTGACCAAGATAAGGATTTCTCATAACACTTTTCCACCGTGCGTCGTCGTTTCTAAAAACAAGAAACAAGAAACAACAAACAACAACCAACAACCACAACAGCAACAAGAACAAAAACAAGAACAAAAACAAGAACAATAACAACAAAGGCAGCGGCAACAACAACAACAACAACAACAACAAGTCTTTCGCGCTGTGTTCTACGTGCCCCAATTCCTTGTACTGCCTCATGTCCACGGCAAATCCAACAACGAAACATTCTTCAGAATTCTCACCCCGCAACAATATTTTTTCAGCATTAGTTCGTTCCTTTGGGTTGCCAACCACTAATAACCATCAGAAACCATTAGCAACCACAGCATCATCAGCACAAATAAACCGTCACCAACCATCAATAACCACGATAGACCAGGGTTTTCCGTTCACAAATAACCATTAATAATCATCGTTAACCATGAATAACCATTCCGAACCATCATTAACCATCAACAAACATTGGCTTCTCATAGGTCGACTATCGTGCTTCCCATCCAGGGGAGCACTGCGGCCCAGTGGCCATCCGCCAAATGTCCAGGGCTTTCGCTCCGCCCCGCAGTCTGGCAGCTCCTTCAATGAATTCCTCGCGCTGGGTCGCGAGCAGCTGGAGAACAAAAGAAATATGGCAAGCTGGGCCAAGATTAACCAACCAACAATGGAGGATAATAACCAACAATTTCATAGGGAAAACCATGGTTAATGATAGGGGAACCAGAAATTACAGGGTGAAGTGACCCTAGCCATATATGGGATAGGTTTTTATACATACGCACAACTATGCGGTGTCAACCATCATGAACCATCCTTTGAAAATAACCATCATTAGGTTTATATTCAACATGTTTGACATATATATATATACACACACACATATATATATATATATGTTATTAACAACTTCTTGTAAATAAGCATCACGAACACCGCTAACGTCATGAGAATGTGTAATCAATGATTGCTGGATAAAGAATAGATAGATAGATAATCATAGATAGATAGATAGATAGATAGGTAGATAGATAGATAGATAGATAGATAATAATAATAATAGATAATAGATGGGATAGATTCATATTGGGGGGTTCTAAGTCAAGAATCAGGATGCAGAAAATACTCACCTGCTATAGATCTATCTGTACATACGGGACTGTCTTAGCATTGGGAGCCCCAAAAACGGATGGTTTGTTCATGAACATCAAGACGATTGGATGTTTCTGGGGCCCCCCTATTTAAGACACCACCACATAATTTATCGCAAGCAAACACACAAATGTTTGACATCATGAGAAGATAGAACAATTGAATTAACATATAGTCATCCTGGAGTAGAAAGAATATCAATTGGACCATCTCCAATAGGTAAATGCTCAAAGTATTGAATATGGAAGAGATTCTATCTACCACTGGAAAATATACAGATATATTTTGAATTCGCAATGGACTTTATCTATTTATAAATATATAAATAAATAAATAAAAAAATATACAAATACAAGAATGAAATGAGTGCTGGATAGATGGCAAATATGGGAAATGCAGAGAGGTGAACTAGTACAATGCTGATTATCATTGATGATCTACCTATCCAGCAATCTGAGTATCACTGTCTAACTTCTTTATATCTGCATGCGCGTGCAAAAGCACATGTCATATTGATATATGTAAATGTATGCTTTCATAGGCTTTTACATGTACTCATCTACTAAATGCAGAATGCATATATCCACAGAGTGCCGGGGAGGTTATTGATTCCACTGGAACAGGTTATGAGCAGTCCACATCCGGGAACTTCTGCGACCCAAAATGTTTCTGCATCCTGCTTTTTCATGACTTCAAAGTCTTCAAAGCTGCCTCTTTCCCCCCAATGATCATCAACCATTCTCCATCATAACCTGGGTTTCATCCACAAGACTTACGCAGTGGATGTCAACCATCATGGATCGAATACTCGTGATCCATCATCTAGCGATGCTTAACAGTTGGTCAATCTTTGACAGCGAATCAATCTTCGACTAAAAATTGCTTGACAGTCCAGACTTGTTTTCACACAGCTTGCACCCAACCAACGTTTATTTAAAATAAACTAAAATAAACTATTTTAGAACAAATGCAACTGCAGAGTTTCAAATTTGGGACATAGAACTCTCACACGGCTGAAGGCTTTGTTCTGGCGTTCAGCCTTTGACGTAACCCTCCACCACTGCTTCTCTGGTTGGTGGTTGCAAGCCATCGCAGCAACATTACTCAAGCAAGCACTATCCCTAGGGACCATTCAGAATGCTGAAAACCGCCACCTAGTTCTGGTCGGTGAAATGTTCCACCTGGCAGCCACCACTTTCCCAAATCAGAATCCTCTCGGTTGAAGTAATTATCCACTCAAATATTCATGATATTTGGCTAATCACCCACGCCAGTCCCGCACATTTGGATACGTAGAGGGAACTCACCAAGAAACACCTTCTGCCAAAAAATGTGTTTAGACAAAACACCAAAACACTGGTATAAGTCACCTTGTCGAGGATCAATATACAGTAAAAATACCACCAGCAGCTTGTCTAAATACGGCTGCAATGATCAATATCCAGCAACCTTGAAGCATGCAGAGTCGTCGCCCAGAACCAACTGCTGCGCTAGTCCCAGTTTTAAGGTCAAGTGGCGGTCAAGGTGATTTCACCATCACCTCAGGCCCCGTTGAGCTTGGTGGTTTTCAACAAGGCTGGGTATAGAGACTGGGGTAGCTCCAGGTCATCCAAGCATGTGGAATATATGTAAGCACATGCTGATCCTGTCTGCTGACTTATGTGATCTTTCATTGTGACACGCAAAATAGCAAGCAAAGGCAACCACTCGATCTGAGGACAGCAGTGCTAGCGAGGAAAAATACATCAATTACCAGTGATTTGCATGGACAATTTGCTGGAAAGAAGTTCATTGAAGCAACCGTGGGATTGGATGGGTCAGTTGGGTTGGTGCCCACAAACTCAAATGTTGTAGTGCCCGACATGCTGAACTTAGTTGAACTATTTTCCTTTTACTCAGGAAATGTGCATCTGTTGCACTTGCTACAGCACAAATCGGCAACCATAATAGCAAAATTATTGTTGGATTTTGTTGATATTTTGATGGTAGTCATGCCATTCCCCATGGTTCGCCAAGGATTCTCCACGGATTCCCCAGGGACAAAGGATAGCTTGAGGACTTGCAGGGGAAATTGTTTCCATTTTTACCACTCCCGAATACATCTTTGCTAAATTGTTGGTAATTCCTTCTAAAATCCCATTGAAATCTCCCAAACATATTTCTTGTTGTCACAGGAACAGTGCTTATGTGGTGCTACTTCTGCAGTGATCCTCAGCCGCCAAACCCCGCAGTGGCTCGGTCGTAACACACCGCGGTTGACGACAGCTCGGTCTGAGGCGCCGTTGTCCAGGAACTCAAAAAGGCTGAGCAAGTCGTGGTATTCCAGCTCCAACTGGCCTTGGAACTGGCGAAGAAAACGGGCCTTGAAATCAACCAGCCGCGGGTCTATCCATAAGTGGTTCTTGAAAAAGTTGTGTGTGTGCATCCATTGTTTGTGCATGTTTTTTGCTACATTTCATGGCATGTTTGACATTGTTCCTGGTTGAAAGGTTGCCATGAATGTGCCATGAATCATCCTGTTATGAACCATCACCACCATGAACCGCGCGCAAACACCATCATTTTAAGCGACAAGAACCGTCATTCATCGTGAAGAACTATGAATTGCCAACCTCAATAAGCATAATTCCAGAATGAAAATCAGGAACTAGTAATGAAGAATCAAGAATATCAAGAATCAACAAAAAGGAAACTGATTAGGCATGTGATTTTCATTGATGGAGGATCTTTCACCGTCAAAAGCCAGCAATAGTGGTGAACCATCCAGCGCTCGTGCTCCTTGGGTCAACGGGGAATGGTCAAGAACCGCGTCAAAAACCATCTGCCGAATGCTCTGCACCAAGGAGCGCGGAGCAGGTCAAAGCCAGGGGGTGCAGCGCATTCCCCCACAACGCGCGGCACAGGTCATGGAGATATCAGTGGGCACTGGTGAATGAAGTACTGGTTGGTGGTTGAACCACCCCTATGAAAAATATTAGTCAACAACTTAATGGTTAATCAATACTAGGGAAAATAAACAAAACGTTTGAAACCACCAGCCAGATTATCATTGATGGTTTCCATGTAGCTAATTACTTGGAGGAGAAATATCAACCAAATGCCAAATCTCTGCGAAATCCCAGCACCAAAAACGATACTATGAAGAGTAGTGATAAACTCGATCGATTGTCTGGCAGGTTGACCTTCTGCCAATCAGCTTGATTTTCAACTCCCTTCTCCTTGTCTGCAGATCGATGGGCAAATCAAATGTTGATTTATGACTACGCCCAGTGCATTACTTTCTGAAGATTTTTGCTAAACCATGGTCTCCTTGTCAGAATCTTCACATGTTGACAATTTCAAGCGTCAAACCAATCCAAAAATACTGCTGGCCCTTCTCAGCCTGCCCCACCCAATAGCATAATTTTTGCATGCATAAGTTTAACATTATCATTATAAGTACAAAATCAGCTTCAGTTTTTGGCACAACTAAACACTCGTCTTCGTGGGCTTATTGTGATTTAAAACCCGAAACTGGTCGGGGTGGGTCAGGAAGAAAGACTTGAACAAAGACCGTACCTCGAAAAAGACCATGCCAGTATTTTGGGAGAATTCAATTGAGCTCAAAGCTCTCAAGGTGTAATCACTTCCAACTAACGAAATGAACCAACAAACTTATCAGGAAAGCCCACCCCAAGCGATTCCCCGAAACGATCCGGTGACCAATGGTGACCATATGTGACCTTTGCGTGACTGGTCACCGCCTGGTTAACTGCAGCCAAAGCACTCATCCAGAACTTCAGTTTTGGAGACTTCACCAGCTTCGAAAACTCCTCGACACGGTCGCCATGTTAGACTAGAGAAGTCATGTCCAAGCGTAGAAGCGAGGGTCTGTGGAACATCAAAACCGAACTTGCAAATAGAAATAGGTTGGGGCAAGTCCCTATGCTCTGCTGCGTGCAACCGATCCCCCAGGCACCTCCAGATTAATGGCTCCATCACCCGAGAAGTCCATGGTCTGGAAGAGCTTCTTCACCTGGGGAAGTTAAGCTCCAACATGCTCCAACAGAACCGCTGATGGCAAATAAAAAAGCGATCTATTAGTTTGAAGGATACTTTTATTCTGAATCTATCATTAAATTAATATGTTTTGACCAATCTTTATAATCTTTTGTTTACAAAAGCTTGCAAACCATGGCAACTTGGAGTGAAAAAACGCTGGCCTTGTTCGCGTACAAGGCGATATCTTTCTCTTTCCTTGGGAAGCGCCAGTTGCAGGTGGCATTCCCATGTCAGCTAGGGAAGACCTGGAAATCCTACCGTTTGGTTGGTGGCCACCCCTAACTCCAAATCGCTCCCCGTTAAAGGGATGTAGCTCCCCACCACCAGCCTGGTATGCCAGCAGTTCTCATGGCTCTTGGGGCCGCGCCGGCGCCACCCTCGATGCTGGGTTGCTACACTTGGGATTGGTGATGACCCAGGGCCCCATATGCAGGAAAGGTCATTCCCCAAGCTCCGCGGTGCACACCTTAGCAACAAAAACCTTCAATATGGGGCTATCCCTATATAACAGGTGCACACCAACCACCTTTCTCGCAGCAATGCGTCCGTTTAAATCATGGGCCACCATGCTGCGCGCGCTAGACCCTGCTGGGAAAAGCTTGGGTTTCGGTGGTTGCAAATCCAGCTGACCCTTCCCAGAAACCATGAATAAAATTCCGCCCTCAGCATTCAATGTCCACAATATCTTGATTAAGAAAGGTGATTTCCCTCTCGAGGTTAGAGGGGAAGCATAATTGTTGGAATGTACAAGCATATATATAGACAAATACGTATGTCCACTTGCATCCACTTGCCACGATGACAATGGAGGACAAGCGAGGCAAGACAAATCATACCGAAAACACCACATTGCCACATCGAGCTAACTTGCCAATCTTGCCACTGCTTGCGAAAGCGGTGGGTGATAAGGCTACCTCTGCCAATTACGAAATCCCAACGTCCGACCAGCGGCAAATGGAGTGCACCGCCGAAACTCTCAAAAAAACATGTTGTGGCATATAAGGATCATCTTGGGCAACCACGTGCTTGCAACTCTCACGGCCATTCCCCCTTTTTGAAAACAACTTGACAAAAAACATGGTGCAACTTGCCTCTGAATATCCATGGTGCAACTTTCCAGGACGCTTAAAACACTATATATACGTATATATTTAAATCCATCCATATATCATATATCTATATACATCTGGTAGTTCTCCTGGGTAGTTCTCCCTGGTAGTTGTCCCTGGTCGTTTGCTGTCCACTTGGCTTCTCAGCTGCTGGTCGTCCAAGGAGCTGCTTGAAGGACAGTTCCTCATCGGAACTCGCCGTTTTCAGCGTCTGCTGCACGAAGATGGCCTCGCGCAAACGCTGCACTGGGCTGCGCCATGTCCACTGGTTAGGCCACTCCTGGTAGCTCCTGGCCTCGCTCCTCCTTTAAAGGGCCAGAACGGGATACCCCTGGCTCCAAATAGATCCCTCCAAACCACCGGCCAGTTATAGTAAAGGAGTTGATGACTTACCAAAGAGTTGTAGGGGTCATAACCTACAGTCATTTTGGAAGAGATGTTGATATGACTACTTTGTTTTGGATAGAAATCAATAAATCACTGGTATTTGGGATAGATCAGGCTGTGCACACTGAAACTGGCAGTGGTTTATTAATATGGATCTGCCTTTATCCATGAGGATTTCGCACGGCATGAGGGTGTGTTGAAGTCAAATGTGCAGGGGTGAATTTGATCCACGTTCCAATGCACATAAACAATAGGTATTTGTAACTGTTGCAGCCGGACGCAAGCACGCAAACTCCTGCATGAATAGAATATCATAGAACGGTAGAGGCCTCATCTGCGCACACAGATTTATCTCATCTGCGCACACAGGCATGAACACATGGGCTGATGACCTTCGTTTTGACTGGAGCATGACACAGACACATGGGATGGGCAGGGCGGGGTGGGGTGGGGCTGACGACATTCCTGTTGACTGCAACATGACACAGACACATGGGATAGGTTGCAGTAGTGTTTTCTCTATCGCAGTGAGCCTTTCATTGTTGGTGACAGCATATAGAAAGGACTACTCCGCGTTCACAGATTAGAGAAAATTCCCGCGTGCACAAATGATTTGCGTGCACGGATGCGAAAATTCTCGCCTGCACAAATGACAAGAATCTCGCGTGCACAAATGAGGCCTCTTCCGAATAGAATCATGTGTGCATGTCCGCATTTAATTAAATATGCATACTGCATAGTGTCTGTGTATGTGTGCATCTGTCTGTGCATTTGATGTCTGAAAGTGCCCAGCAGCATGCACACACACACACACACGCTTATCTACAACATCCATCTAGACAAGCGTGCAATGTGTAGACGTGTTGGGTAAAGAAGAGCACGCATACAATAATATCATGTGCACAGGTATGTCTGCATGTTCACTTTTGAACAAGGAAAGCACGATAGAATAAATGTATCAATGCATTCGCATCTACATGCACATACAGACATACACTTCAAATATAGATGCATAGATGAAAATGTATGGTGAATGTATGTGTAGAGGTATGCGGAAAATGAAATAATACTAAGGGATCTGTGCATACCGACCGTAAAAGGTGTCCCTGTCGCTAAACCGGCAGCTGTTTGAAAAGATTCATCACATGTGGATGATGCTGCAGTACGAAAATATCCCAGAAACGTCATGCAAATGGCATACTAAAGATGACTCTTGTCTGAATTCAATCAGTGGATGGTTGCTTTCCTGGTATTCTGCCAAGCCAATCATCCCAGTTGGTTTCTTGATCAAAGCTATCGCAAGAGGACGACCAACCATGTTCACTTTCCTGAGGATTTTCCCATCAACCCAGTGAGACGTACACATCCTGCTGCAACAGCTACGGTCGCATAGTTTGGGCCACAGGGGGTTCTCTGGACTTGGTGAATCTTAGGGGTCCCAGTTCCACCAGAACTGGTGCAACGATGAGTCCAGGCAACGAGCCACCCAAGGTAGATGGGTCCATCTTGATTGATGGGCCAAAGGCATCCACTGTTGCATGTTTGATATCAGCACGATGTATCACTACTATTTCTACAGATACGATTGGCTGCTAGTCAACTGATCCTATCTTTGTTGATCTTTGTGCTTTCGCCATCCAAGTTGTCCTTCCTTTCAATGTCAAAATTCCAACCTCCCATTGGTTTCCTACATTTTCAGACCTTTTTCCATCTTTTTCCCCCAGAAAATCACGTTTTGTGGTGGCCCCAACCACTCGCTTCAATGGAATCCGCTGCTTCCCAGGGACGTTGACCACATTGATCACCTCAGAGCACTGGCAGCGATGGCTAGTGACTGTTCACTGGCGGGTGGTAACTGGTCATCTTTAGATTCTTTAGTATGACTGATTATTGACCAGTGGTGAAATCACTCGTGATGAATCACTGGATTCCTGATGAATCATCATCCGCCATTGGCCATTGATGAAATCACTCGTCACGAGTTTTCGGATAGTTGAGCATGAAATCATTTTTCTGATGAATCATCATTGACCAGGATTTCATAATAGACTAATGTCTAATGATGAACAGTGGTCGAGGATGCATCACACATTTTTCTGATGAGTCATGATTGATGGCTGGTGGTCAACAACCAGCAACTTTTTGCCCCCGGGCTGGCAACACCTTGGCTATTGGTATGATTTGCTTATGGGAAATGCACATTTTCGGCAGGGAAAATTGTGTCTGGCATTGTTGGGCGCGGGTGCTAGTATGGCTGTTAGACTTCCCGAGCATGGTTCACGGCCTCAAGCACACCCAACGTATCAAATATTTAGAATGGCTGCAGGCAGGGATGGGCGGTGAATGAGAAAACAGTGACGGCCATGCGATGTCTGAAGCGAAATTGCACTTATCATGATGAAAAAACATGTGCCATATACAGTAATTCCATTGCGCACGAGCGGATCGATCATCACTTCGCAAGTATGTGCAAAGTGCAATTGACATTCCAGCAGGCAAACATCGCTGCTTCGTGTACGTAAGCGGCATTGTCACGCGGCATTTTTGTCACCGAAGAAGTATCACGTTTATTGGGCATTCATTGGGTTTGTCGAAAATGGCAAAGGTGTGCCATGATATGCCGGTATACCCCGATCGTTGGTTGGCTCCGATATCATGGCAATGGCTATCATTGGTAGGTACCCCCATGGACAAACCCATCAGGGACGAATTCCAGGCCCGGGCTCTGCCCCATGGCCAAGTCGCGGCGAAACCCAGCACGCAACGATAGAGCAAGAAAAACACGGAGTACCATTCGCCTGATCCAAGCCGTGGACAATTGGTTCGTCACCCGCCAGTTGGGACATGTTAGGACATGGCTGAAGCATCAGGGGCCAGCTGGTTTGTAACCCACCTATAACATGGCGAAAGCAAATGGATGGTGCAATTGGTTGACTGATTGGTGCGCCGATTTGTGGATTCAAATAACCCAAAGAAGTCTTGTGGATATGATAAAGCAGGGGGTTGGAATGCCATTCATGGATTGCCCCCAGTAGATTTGAAACCAAATGTTCAACACGGATACTTAAGCAATAAGAACCGACGAGGAAACTCTGCAAATGGTTAACTACAGAAGGCCCAAAAAAGGACGGCATGCCCAAGGTCAAGGCTTCTCACACGCCATGATTACTTGAAAAACTTGCACCTAGGGACGGCTCACATGCGGGGATCCATATGACACCAAATTGTAGCAATGAAAAGGCCCCACTACTGGGCCCTTTTCAACGGGAATGCGCACGGCCCAAGCAGTGGGAATCCAAGTTGTTGATAGCTGGATCAAGCAATGAATGAGAGTTGTTGTTCGCAACTGGTTGCTTGTTCGTATCGGCAACCTGGGTTTCACCGGTTTGGCTGCTAGTCACTTGTGCCATGGGTGTAACATGGTGCAACGCTGCGGGCTGCAACTGGACACAACAAACTTCTCCCGAAAAAAATCAACTGATCATAGTCAGCACAATCGAACCGCTTCAAAGCAATGGAAAAACGAAACACATCTAACAAACACATTGTTCACAACCAGCAGTAATGGCGAACTTTGGGTATTGCCCGTAACATGGACACAAAAAACTTCGAAGTTCCAGCATGCCGCCATGGCACTAACGTTGTCGACCAGGATCCGTGCTGGCGGTCCCCAGTTTGCGAAGAGAATTTCAAACCTGGGCGGGCGGCAGCGAAAAACTTGTAGGTGAACTTCACCTCTACATGGATGGCAGAACTGCAGCCCACTAAGGCTATTTGTACTAGTTTGCACTTTCCTTCCTAGCCATCCTCAACAAAGAGAACTGCCCTCAGTGGTTTTTACCAGTGCGCCAACTCTTGGTGAAACGGCCTAACAAAGACACAAGGAACCCCTTAGCTCCCGTGAAAGAAGTAGGGCATGAAACCACTCTGCCTGCAAAACAAAGGCCCAGCATGAGGGAAACCGATGGGCTGGAAAATTGCTAGGCGCTACCTCACAGATAAGCACATTGCAAAACGAAAGATCAAGGGTGCACTGCTGGCATCCAAGAACATGTGGGCCCTGCGACATGGCCAAACGCAATTCGGTTTAGGAACGAGAAACGGCCAAATACGAAAAAACGACGGGGCGTCTGTCCAGCCTCATTTTCAGCCCGTCAACTCAGCATGTCGTCGTAACACTGCCCGTGCCCGGTGGCTTCGCATGAGGACACAAAGTTCCTGGAATAAGTGCCCATGCAGGACACCAGCATCTCTGTTGCAGAAAGAGTGCCGGCACCTCGATGAACCACCGAAGCATTGCATTATCCTACCTTTAGCCGGTTGGCCATCCTTATCGAATTTGCATGTGGTTGTCTACACTACGCTAATGATTCCTGAGGGTTTTTGGCAAGAAGAACTGACACTTGCACACTCTCAGGCCACATGCATGGCAGAAGGCACAACGTTCTGACTACACCAAGGACATTGCTCAGGGAGAGCAGCCGAGCCATGATGGCAAAATCAGCAGGCGACACAATTGCACCACACATGATATGGAAGGACCCGCGGTCTTTGTGCAAATCTCTGGCCTTGCGACAATTGCCTTCACTGTGGCGAATATCCTGCTCGTTGAAAGGAACAGCTTCTCCCCTGGATGAATCCAAAAACTGCGCAAGATGCTAAGGCTACAAGACTCCCTGAAGACACGCAATGTCTGTTTACAACTAGGTTCATCAACTGGACCGTGATGGAACCGAAGGTCGCCAAGGTCTTCGCGCTGCCACTCCCTGTCCCCTGTGTTGGTCCGACCGAAAAGTTCAAGGAACTTGTTGGTTACCCTACGTGCAGTGCTTGGCCAGACGCCGAGCAGCACAAATGTTTGCATATAAAAACGAACAATGACGTTAAGCGAATGTCCCCTCAAGATGGACCTCAGCTGAAGACAAGCACCTTGAAATTCGCCAAGCGCTCTGCTCACAGCGCCGCCCTGAATCTTATCGATGGTAGCCTTTGGAAGTAAATGGAGTATCCATCCCCAAGTCAGCTTGCCAAAGACAGCGCCAACAACAACCCTGCCTCTGGCTGCTCAACCCGCAGGCAGGTACCGACTTCGCTGGAATCTGAATTGACGAATGTAGCGCCAACAGCACCCGCAGCGGCAGCAGGGCTACGAGGTGCTCCGGCGCTCACTCAGCCTAAGCTTCCCGAACTGTACCAAAAAATCCAATACCTTCGCCCCAACCAGTGCGGCGGGGGAAAGGGCATGGTGGTACGTTCGTTGATCCCAAGGAAGAGGTCCTCATGGCGTGAAACAAAGGGCATGTCCAAACCTGGGCGGGCAGCTATGGCCAGCAATGGTCAGCCGCTAGGCACAAGTCTTCCGGTGCAGCTGGCCAGCGAATTGTGCCCTGCCGTAACTCGTGCTTAGCTGCTAGCTGCTGCTAGAGATGTGCCTTTGATGCTCATGAGAGATGTTTCATTTCCATTTGCTTTGGCCGATGCGGACAGTGTAGGGATAGATGGTCACCGCGCCAGGTCATTTGGCTCTTATTTCTGCTCTTCTTCCTGGAAGGAAAATGCTGTACCACATCCACATGGCAATTTGCCAATTGCAATGGAAGGTGTCTGGACTGGCAAAGGGGATGGATCCAGTTCATATTGCGGCTGCAATTGATTAGGTCATGGCAGGACCATCTGGTCACTCTACCGCTGAGCGAGTTCTCTCTCTCCAGCGCCATCTCCCAGGTCCCTCAAGCGAAGGGGCGCGCAGCCAAAACAGGCAAACACAATCAGCGAGTTCCCGCAATTCATTTTTCGGACATTCTCGCGACGACTGCCAGCATTGATTGGTCAGGGCCGTGGGGGCGCTTACCCCTCTGCGTGGCAAACACGGTGTTGACTACCCATCACTTGCTATGCTTACCTTGTGGCGCTGCGGCACCGTGCCTGGCTTGTCGCATCCTGCAGTGGCTGCATTGGGCTTTGGGCATCATGGTCGGTGTTATCTTGCTGGCGGGCTGTGGGCATTGAGGAAATTATCATCTTCATCTGATGACCATGGGCTATGCTGCTGGGCCAAGTGCGCGATGGTGATCTACTCTCGGTATTGACGTGTTGTGAGTTTTTGGGCCATCATTCGAACACCTGGCGTCAAGTCATGCTGGCCATTCAAGTGGCTGACATGCGCCTATAGGTGTTTTTTCATTCTGCCTCGAGACTGAGAACACCTCGCCGGTTGGGTCATTTTATTTCCTGGTGGATGTTGACAAGTCGATCTGCCAGCAATGTCCTTTTAGATTGTCACCCTGGGTGGACAATGTGGGCGTGCGTGGGCTGCCCCATTCTGACCATGCACGTCACTTTGGATATTCATGGTAGGCAATCTGTCTGGGACATTTACCTGCCGGCTGAAAAATTCAGCTGTGTGCATTTAGTATTAGGTTGTCGCCCATCGTGGAGACTGTGAGTGTGCGTGGGCTGCCTCATCCTGACCACGCATACCACTTTAGACATTTTAGTAGGCAATCTGACTGAGACGTTGTGTCCGCCTCTCGCACAGCTGGAGGCGTTCACTTGACCGAAGTGAGTGGGCCAGCAAGGGTCCAAAACGGCCACCCCCTTACCACAACAATGGGAACCAGAGCGCCACCATCCCATCATCAACAACCATATACCAGGTAACTAAACCAAGAGCAAACATGTATTTCAAAAAACGCAGAAAAATATACAAAACTCCAACAACAAACATATGCCAAAAACAGCCAACATTATCCAAGAAGAAGGGCGCCACGACCACCAATACCGTGGCAAATAACGACCACCACAAAAGGGACAAAAGCAAACCAGAGACTACGACAATAACAAACCAAGAGACAACCAACTAGACAACAGCAAGAACAGAAGCGCGACAACAAGAACAAACGAACAAAAAACAAAGGCATAAAATGTCGGAACCACAGAAACACAACAATAATGGAAGCTTAATTATGCTAGAACCAAATGAGTTCGTCGGATGCTGTAAGTACGTCATGATATTTGCGCTTTCCGGTATAATGATTGAACATGATTGAACAACTTTATGCCGGGCATCCTGTTACCGAGCAAACAGAAACAAGACCAACGAGAAAGAACACACCGAACTCCAAACGAAATCATCAACTACAACAGGGGCACTGACAAGCATCAGCAAAAGATAGCAACACTAAGTGCAAAACAACAAGGACAACAACCCAAAACAACCAAATGAGCAAAACAGCTGCAGTCCCGAGGCTCAACGAAAACAACAAAGCAAAGCGCAGCTCCCAGAGGTTGGCACCGCCACAGTGTAACCACTCGCCATTATTCACATGACCCAGCCCAGCTGATGGGCTTGTCGGGCGCAGGAAAACCCTCCGTGGCTGGCAAAGAATCGGGTGGCTTAGGGAAACAAATGCCTGTGCAAAACTTGGAAATGTGGTAAGAAATAATAGTTCACAAAAGAGATCTGCAGATTCTTTTCTTCTCTCTCCAGTTACAATGCGGAAGTAACTTCATTATTGAAAAAACACCTGCAATTCTACACTTATGCAAGTTCCAGGTATGTCCAAAATTTGCCTCCCAGACAATTTTAGATAGATACATTTACTTGTTGTCTGTTTGTTTTATCTTGTCTAGGTAACGTGGCAGCCATCCTGCCTTGCTTGCTTGTTTACCCAGGGCACTGTGACAAACAATCAGGTGCAGGGAACTCTTCAACACTCCTAAACAAAGAAGTAATCATAACACTACTGTTTTTATTGGTGCATGCATACTCTTCTCGTGGTTGTTTTTGTTGTTGCTGCTGGTGTTGTTGTTGTTGTTGTTGTTGTTGCTGCTGTTGCTGTTGCTGTTGCTGTTGCTGTTGCTGTTGCTGTTGCTGTCGCTGTCGCTGCTGCTGCTGCTG
>VSDK01025594.1:53283-88719 GCA_009767595.1 Symbiodinium kawagutii | reverse complement strand
TTGTTGTTGTTGTTGTTGCTGTTGTTGTTGTTGTTGTTGTTGTTGTTGTTGTTGTTGTTGTTGTTGCTGTTGTTGTTGTTGTTCTTCTTCTTCTTCTTCTTCTTCTTGTTGTTGTTGTTCTGTTGGCATTGTTCCTCTTGCTCTTCGTTGTTGGTCATTGCTTTTTACTTTTGTGATCGTCGATGTTGTTCTCCTGTGCATTCGTTCTGGGCCGCAGCCCAATGTGAACCCGCAACCAGCGCACACCTTTCCCCCCATGGTATTCCTATGCCATGTGCACTTTCCTCCACGCTTTTGCACGTTTTGGCCTTTCGATATCCAAGGAAAAGTGCTTGGGAATGACATCTAGCTGTCATTGGGGACTGGAAATGCTCACAGGGGCCCACCAATCGCGCACTGGGGCCCAGGCATCGTCAAGAAAGTCCGTGAAAACGTGCCATAGTGCAAGAACCTCAGTGTTGATGAGCACTGTCCAACACCTTCCCGGAACCAATTCTGCGGGGTGATGATATGTGACTCTGGTGCGATTTTAAGTTTAACCCCTTTCATTTTTCAGCCGAATTCCATGACGGGAAACTCTGAAATCTGAAAACGTCAGGTTTCGCCCGGTATGGGCAGCTATGGCCAGTTCCTACTCAGTTCGGCATCTGCAGCTTCAACCTCAAGGTTGATGTGGCTGGAACCATTGGTGGTTGCACATGGAATCTCTCGAAGTCACCGTGTCAAGCGGCCTTAAGATGGTCAGGCAGATGCGTCGGACCATTGTCATGATCAACCACCTGTTTTTCACGGCTAGGAAAAACCATGAAACACTTGTTCAAACAAGGGGGAAAGCCGATGGCTGTGGGTCAATAACAGGGCGTACCATCATTGATTTGGCATTTTGATGTACCATCATTTACCATTTTATTCATGTCTTGTCGTTGCTTACATTTCCCCCAACAATTGTTGCTTATTGTCCCGGCTATCTAAAAAATAAAAACGATTGAAGGATATCAAAGGTACAATTGTTGCTTAATTCAGCTAACCCTACAAAGATGGTGGTCCCCCAAAAAAATGATGGTTGGCTGCTTTACCCATCTTCATAGGTGCGGTGGGTTTCCCCAACGCTGATTCACCGGGAACCAAGGAGCACATCCTGCACCGATTGCGACCCATCATCGAGGCGTTCTAGGAGATAGTCGCGGCCTGAGAGGGGCAGTCGGCAACTGATCTTGGCTATAGACTGGTTATAAATCATGGCTAATGATGCTTTATAATGGTTCAATAATGGTTCAATCATAGTTTAGAATGGTTGTCATGGTTAACAACAGTTTGTAATGGTGAAATATCAGCTTATAATCGCTAATAATGATTTAATATTGGCTAATAATGGCCAATAAAATGATCCAATCATGGCTATACGGTCAATAGTTAATGACAATGAATGGTTAAGAATGGTTATAGAATGTTATAGATCGGGTGATCAGGAATGAAACAATTTGATAGTGTATCCAAGCTTCCTACCCATTATAAAGGTACTAACAATGAGCAACCAACCTATTCCTAGTTGATACCGTAATTACTATAAGCATTGTTTGTAATTAGCTACAACCAACCTTTTGCAGTGACAAAGTAAACAAACACGCGTGCATGGCGCCCTGGGTCACAACTCCAAGCATCCAAAAGCCATATATGTTCAATGAATGATTCATCACCGGCTAGAAACAATGGGCCATCGTTTATACCGTGAGTAGCAATGGGTAGACAATTTCATGAACAGAGGAGCAACAAATGCGTGTGTAACAAGATGCGCAATGATAATAGGGGAAAAAAATGATTATGCTTCATGGCAACAACCATTGGCTTAGCGGCTCATCATATGGACTCAAAATATTTTTCATATCAGCACTGAGTGCAAGCCATTCCGCAATTTTGTTTCACTAAGTAAGCAATGCAATAGGAAACTGAACGTTTCTTAACAGCGACAATGCTCATATCTACTTAATCTGGCTGGCGGTTGAACCACCCCTCTCAAAATCATGCCCGTTAATCAACCTACCATCCCAAATGCAAGTGGGAAAATAAAAAATGCGGATCAAACCACCACCACTTAATATTCCCAGTATGACTATGGTCGCTGAGCCAGTAATCACAGCCACTGAAACATAAAAATCATCACAATCACTGCTGCTGACTCATGCCATGGCTGAACTCGATGGAGCAAGCCAGATCCTACCGCCTCTCAATAGATGTAATGTGAGGTTGCCCGCGTTCAAATTGGTTGATAGCTGGTCAGTAAGCCATTCAGCCATAAATATCAATATCTGCACCTGGTGGCTAATCTGCATAGCTAGAAAACAACTTAGCTAACCTGGGGCCCGCATTCGCCCAATGTCAAAGACACGAGTGGGTCATATGTGGTCATCATCTTTTTGACAAAAACTCTCCAGTGCCCCGCATGCACAGCCAGAATATTTCCAAGAAAGAAAAGTATTTGCCAAACAGCAACTTGATTGTTTATAGCTTATAACCATTACCAGCCATTCTGAATCATGAGCCATTGATAATGCCCATTATATGAACAACTTTCCGCGACTTTCTCCGCTGCCATGGGGCAAAAGGTGCTGATCACCATACCGGCCACACATTGCAGGAAGGTCAACAAGCAAAAGCTCCAAAACAGCATCCCCCTGGAGCAGACGAGGAGGCCGTGGTATCGAACTCCCAGGGGTGGAACTGATCACGGTTGGTGGACCAAGGGCTCTCCTAACAAGGTCTCCATGATCCGGTGGGTCTCGCGCATGGACGATCATTTCTTGAGAGAAAAATAGGACTAATCCGGTGGAGTTGACCATTTTTCATTGAGAGATTCGCGGAAGCGATTGGTTTCATCGCACCTGCACGACCATCTGCACAAGGGGAAAATGGGCCAAAAATGGTAGGACTAAAATCTTGAAGCCTTGAAGCTGCTTGTGCAATGATGAAGGGATACAGGTCGCCAGCCTCGCCCAGGACCGATGGGAAGACTTATTATGAAGGCGTTTCATGACTCTTCAGGGCCGGGGGCTGGTGACCAATCTTCTTTACCAATATCAACTCTGAAACTCGTGACCATTGACAGGAACTGCCATTAACAGTCATTAGCCACTACCATTAGCCATCAACAGCCCATTTACACCATTACAGGAACTGTTGGCAACTGTTTACCACCATGACAACCATTAATATGACCATTCTCATCCATTACCTCTGTTGACGTAACTAGCGACCTAACCATTAACATTAACACCATCAACATAAACATGAACATAACCATCAACAATCATTTTACCAACATACCAGTAATATAACAAATAAGCAGTAACATAACCAGTAACACAACCATTAGCAAGCCATGAGCCAATAAGCATTGACATAACCATGAAGATAACCACTAACACAACCATGAACCATCCATAAACCATAATTTTCATTGGCAACCCCTGATTGGACTATACCCGGCCCTGGCTGCTCCTGCTTGCCACCAATCCCTTGACCAAGAGCTGCAAGGAGCCCAAGGCGTTGGTCACTGGCAGCATTCCTAACGTGACGTGACAGGCGCAAGGTTCTGGTCCCAGGCGAAAACCCGGGAGGTCAAACCTCTCCAGGGACAGTGGCCCATCTCGACAGGATGAACCCAGGACATCAACACTAGCAGCCACACCACGCCATAGTTCGCTGATAGCACTCCCCTCAGCCCCCAAGGTTCTGCCCCCTATTGAGGCTCTGCCACCCCATACGAATGAAAGTGCCATAAGCCTTGTCCAAGAAGCCTGGCTCTTGGCAGCCTCCTCACCATCCCTAGTTTCATGAGATTCGCTAGCATTTGGTGAGAAGCCTCCTGGCAGCTCCTTGGCTTACAAGGCGTTTAGGCTATGTGGGTAGCCCTGACTCCTTAGCTCCCTCCCAACCAACAGCCAGTTTGATTCCTAGACTTAACCACTGAACCGAAGTGAGCTTCTGGAATCTGAGATGGGAAACCACAATTGTGATTCAGGTTTCAGTTCATGAGGAAACAAATGGTGGTGTCTCAAAACCGGGAACCCCCAAGTGATGAATGGTTTTTACTACGAATGCTTGATAAACTGTATGATGACTGGGGATACCTCAAGCTATTAAGAAACTGATGACCATCGGAGCCTGAGGTTGCGACCTGATGGTTCCCTGCAGGCAGCTCCCTTGAGATTGTTAAGGAAAATAAAAAATGGCCCGTTAAATTGGGTCTATCAACCCAACCTATGACCTATGATCATTGTTGGCACAGTTATTGCGCGAAGAAATACAACAACATGTAGATTTCAAAAAAACGTACAAACACAAGAAACATACATTACACAAATAAATGCGCACTAAAACCTATGCAACAAATATAACAAATATAAAAATAGAATAGCTGTGTCTTCCATCATCCCCCTAGTTTCATGGCATATTACCCCCCAGTTCCATGGCATATCAACCTGTACCCTGGTGGGTGCACCCTGTTGGGATCCCACCGTGGCACAAGTGGCGGATGGCCCGGGCCAGCTTGCCGATGCGCAGCAACGGGAAGAGCGCCGCGTTCACTTTCACCGGCACTGCGAAGCTCAGAACCTGGGCCACCGCGTCTGCGGCTCTGAAGTCAACGTGATCAAGATGTTGGATGGGAAGAAATATTTGCTTCACAGGAACAAAATAAAATATAGACATTCTTTTTCCCCCGACACCTTTTTCCAATCTTAGGCAGATGTCATTGCAGATGGATTTGATGCAAGATCGGACGGTTGATGTCGAAGAGTGTTCCGTTAGTAGACGGCGACCACACAATGCTAAACAAAATGAAATATAGACATTGAATAAGCAAATATGTTAACGAAGCAAAAAAAAGATACATATGCTTTATATGAAAAAGAAAACTGGTTGGTGGCTTCAGCCCCTACGAAAAAAATCTGTCAACCAACCATTTGTCAATGATTGCTAGGGAAAATAAAACATGTTCAAAACCACCAACCAATAAATACAAATCAAGTAAATGCTGCCTGATATGGAAAATAAGTACCTACATACATGAATAAATCAAGAAAGAAATGAGTAAACAAACATTATACATTTTACATATAAATATAAACTAAAAAACTATATATATGTATATGTATACAAATATGAAAATCTGGGATAAATGACTCAGATTCAACAACTGGTTGGTGGAATCACCATATCAAGTATGATAGCCTTAGGGGTTATAACCATGAATAATGGTTTACAATCAGGATTAATGACCAACAATAGTGGTTTAACAGCTAATGGTTGTTGTAGTTGTATGGCTATGGGTCAAGCAGTTATGCAACCATCAATTTTATGGTGGATAAGTTCACCAACAAAACTCGAAGAAACACAGTGGCTACCAGGAGTACAGGGTAAACTGACCCAAAGCCATGTATGGTAAGATATGCTGATTTAAAAATTGCCAATGTTTACAACAAATATGTTTGACATTAAGATTTATTCCAAACATAATTGCAGTATAGATCCAAGTTTTGGCCGCAAACCAATACAAGATTATCAAGAAGTATTATTAGTTGAAATAATGATTGTTATGTCACATGTTAATGCGTTTGCTACGGAAAGAATCATATATAACAAATTATCAAGATCACTTATTGAACAAATGCGTTATAATGCATGTATCAAGGGCTCTCTCTCTCCAAATGTATCCACGGCTATTTTTACTTGCGTATCTCAAAAGATTGATGACGGTGGTGTTTGCGGCGAACTGGTAAAGAATGCATTTCTAGTTTAGACTGTTACAACAAAGCATATTATCAATCATGCAATCATTTGTGATCAAGATTACTTATCAAAAACTATTCAAAACAAATTATTTCACAATTTTCCAAGGCATTTATTTGAACAAACGATTGTGATGCTAGCTGTAAATAGTTGATTGCGAGCTATTTCAAACTATGGATAAAACAAAATGGCACCAAAAGGATTCAACCTATGGTTTTCTTTCCCAATGTTAAACCTATACTGGTTGGTGGTTTCAACCCCTCCGAAAAATACCTCTCACCCAACCAACTACTTGTTGATACTAGGGAAATTAAACAACTGATTGGTGGTTTCAACGCCTATGAAAAATATCAGTCAACCCATTATTTGTTACCAACTACTAGGGAAAATAAGAAATGGTTAAAAACCACCAGCCAGACAAGTGCTTGAAACCACCAGTTGCAGTATACAGAAACCACTTGACCACTCAAGTCCGAGCTCGCAGTCTCTGTGGGAAGCGCCAGTTCAGAGAGATTGCAGCAGGTTCTGCTGAAATGGGGTGCCCCAAAAAGGCTTAATTGATATTGGCTAGTGCTACTGGTTGAATGGTGGTTGATGATGGTGAATTAGTTGGTTAGTTGGTTGGGTAACTGGTTGGTTAACATTTTTTGCGGGGGCGTCCCAATGGGTTTGCCCCAATGTCCAGCCTTCGCAACGTAGTTGTGGGCCAGGCCGCATGCAGGCATCAAAGGGGTCGGTAAGAAACTATGTAGCGATAGATGTACAATGTGTAGTTCAGGCTAGGAAGTTTTGGAATGATTAACATGGGATGACGAATAAAAAAGGCAAGGCACTTCCATGAACGAAACCACGGTCACTGCCACGTCCACATAGTTCAGCCACAACTTCCAGAACTGCAGCCTGACAGGTCGCCACATATCCAGTTTCCCGTTCCCCCCGCCTGTGAGGACTCCGAAGCACGTTTAAGTCGAAAAATGCTGATTTTTTTTGGTGTCATTGTATAAAACCAGTCTAATAGTTGTAATACCTACAAAAAAAGTAATCAATAAGCAACAATGAGAATACATAATAATATGATCGCACATTTGTTTCACAATGATTGGATATGATCACACTATGTTGATTTGGACGCAGTACAGTATGCGCATCTGAGCATGCAAAAATGACAGATGCAAAAGACGTGAATAGATGGAAATAAACATACGCAAGCACACACACACACACGGTGTACATATTCATTCATATGTAAGTCCGGATGCGCGTGCACTTCTACCCATAGGTAAAGACAAAAGCTAGTACAAGCCATCGATAATTTTCTGCAGAGCGATACGGTCGTGTTACTTGGTAATCAAGACCTTTATATAATATATTTTAAATCAATTATCATGTTTTGTCATGTGTGTAATCTATCCATGCCATTGGGCTAGTACGTGCTGAGATGTGCTTTTATCTATATGTACAAGTGCATGTGCGCATGCTCATTTTTGTAGAGAAACCATGCGAATCTGGATATGCAAACTTATATCACTTCCTACTACGATCCGGAAGGAGAAGAACCCCACTGTTTCCTACTGGTGTCCCCCAAACTCCTGATCATTCGAGGGCTTAGTATGCCCAATGCCCAACGACCAGTTGGTGTCCGGGTTCCATGGGTTCAAAAGTATCACTGGATGCAAGGTGGCAGTGGCAGGTCCATAGTACAAAGCCAGCATCAGTGCAAGGATATTTCACTCCCCGTCACCCTAAGGCCCCTCCAAATGGAGTCGAGCCCGCGCTCGCAACAGTCATCAGAAAAGGTGTGTGGGAAAAAAAGTAGCTGCTCGATCTATCATCAAATATGTACCAACGGTATTCAACGGTGTCGAGCTACTTTTTGGATAAACCGCCAGTTTGTTGCATGGATGGCAACCAAGAAAGACTAACGTCTTGTACAAGACCATGCACCTTGGAGTCGTGGCCTTTGTTGGGGTTGCTTGTTGCATGATCCCAACCACAGCTAGTGCAGCACTATGCTAGTTTGAGCTTTTCATCAGCTGTTCTCACTTCGATACTGAGGTTGGATGTGCCGTCTGCAATCCACATCACGTCAGAGCGAAAATCCGAATTTCGGAGCAAAGTATGATTGTGGGGTATCCAGTCTATAGTCTATGGAGAAATTCGCCACGTTGATTCTGTCGTTACCCACCCAACATGAAGCGCGGTTGGGGCCCCCTTGGTTTACCAAGCTGGCGGCTCATCGCCGACTCGCCTCAGCACAACGATGCGAACGCCAACATCCAGCATGAAGAGTCCTGCGACCAGCCGCGTCGCCAGCAATTCTTAGGGGTACCAATGCTAGAAACATATGGTGGCAAGGGTTAGTACTTATCAATGAATGGTTAATTTATCACAATAACAGCCAGTAAATGCCGGTAATAATGATCAATCACGGCTAATGTTTGATTCATTTTAATGAGCCACCGCAGTTTGCCTTCAAGAGCTGGTGATCTATGCTCAACATCAAGGGTTTTATTGATATTATGAGCAACGACTTTCGTTAATTGTAGTAAACAACGGGAAGGGAGACCCCCTACGTCGTCTTTAGATGTTGCACGTCTTTAGATGTTGCAAGTTAGAAAGAATCACGCAAATATGGACGAGAATGGGTGACGTCGTTTCTCAGTGATTCCGACATTTTTCACTCACCACTGTCGCTGCTGGTGCTTGAGGTTCTCCAGCTGGAACCCGCATAGTATCGCAACAAAGCGAAACACACTAAAAAGCGATACTATCAGGTAGTTATGCGCATTAAACCCTAAAAAGGGACAAGCATTGAACAGTTGAAGGCAAACGTGGCCAGTGGCTAGCCTTTTTGCATTTTTGGTGGACTTTAGAGGTCGTTTTGACGTCGTTTTTGGACGTGTCGTTTTGACGTCGTTTTTGGAGTTTCCCCTACGTCGTTCTGCAGCTAACTATGGATCCACCTCAAAACCTCCTTGCCGCTGAATACTACTTTTAACTAACGTAATTTAAAAATGTGGCTGCTCAATTTTGGATCCAACAGTCAGTACTGGTACTCAATGTCAGAATAACAGCACCAGTGACCTCCAATGTTGCTTCACTAGTTGGCAGTTGCTTGGGTAATACGCTTGACGTTACCAATCATACCCAGGATTAACAAACCCCTGCAAAGTTTCCCACCCCCCCAATGAATAGACCCATGGCTACCAACCCAGCTGACCCAGCCAACCACCCACTCCAAGAACGGTAAGGCCCCCCGTTACAACCACCGCCACGGCACCCGCGCCTGTAAAAACGGCATCTCCCCACTGGGTGACGGTGAGCCACACCTCTTGCCCTTCAGCAGTCAGCGGAGCTTCCGAATAAATCTTCATCCTGGCACGCCAGCAGCAAGGAACACCAGCAGCGTTTTTGTTGGATGGTTGGGAAGGGTCAGCAACGGCGAACTCAATTGTTCTATAGTGTTGTTGGGAAGGGTCAGCAAGGCTTAATAAACACCATCCGGCCAAAACTGCAGTTCCACCTCTCAGTTGTAACCTGGAGCCATTGAACTACAATGATACCTACCAATATCTGCGGAATCTACGTACCACTTGCCCTCGTGATTGGCTATAAAAGTTAACTAAGTGGGAAGTACAACTCTGTGTCAATCGTTGGTGTCTTTTTTGATGTGAGCGTCCCAATAGCTGCTGTTTTCTTTTTTGCTCAGGCGTCCAGGTTGGTGGTCCTAATCTCACAGGTATTGAAGTAGCTCACTAAGCATCTCAAGAACAGGCAATTTGAAACCAGAAACCTGTAAAAACGAAAACATATATGAAAGGCCGAGTGGATAATCCAAACGGACTTCTTAAAACATACAATGCACAGAAAGGCTAGGAATGATGTGTTTAAAGCAGAGGTGACGCCCCGAACTGCGGTACTAGAAGCAACCCACGATGGACAAACTCGCTTGATGTCGAATTGGGACCTACTATGTAGTACTTAAATCCTGGAAGTTGAATATCCCCCCCATTGATAGCTGGTTTACCTATGAAAATGCTGGTTCTTAGCTTCCAGCTCAGTTTGCCAAGGGCAGATCGCATCTCCATAAGAAAACCCCTACCCTTGCGGCGTGAAACACACAGGAGGGCCCTATGAGCCGTGGCGGCCCATGGTGATTGAACCACCCCTATGAAAAATATGCGCAAATCAACCAACCAATCATTGGTTAATAATAGGGAACTAATTGTTAATCAGTACTCGGGAAAATAAAAATGATTGAAACCACCAAGCAGATTAATGTTGGGAAGAAGACAGTCCTTGCCTTGAAGGACAGCCGTTGCCATTGGGGGACCGTTGGACTTGGACTGCGCAACAAAGTGGTACTTTTAGTGGCTGGGCTCCTTTTGCCGGCTTCTGATGCCTTTGGCTTCTTGTGAGGTTTAGTGCCTTCCGTGCGCTCAGTGGTGTTTCAGTTGGTTTTTTTTGATTGTTTTCACTGATGCAGCGCTCTTTGAGCATTGTGCTCAAGTTGCTGGGGAGGATGCAAATGACAATGCATGAAAAGCTGTGTCTAAAATATTCTCAAATCATATCTTTAAGAGCATAAGCTATGAATCAGTTCGGAGAACAAAGGCTTGTGAATGGGACAAGGTCCAACACATTGTAGACAGGTTGTGAAGGGCCAGGTGATGACGAAAGATGGCGCCCCCATCAGATCTGCCGGCCGCTCCGACTTCAGCGTGGCCTAAGCGCAGCCACGGCGCTGGTTGCCCAAGATGGACCCATCGATCTGCAACTTGAGCGCCATCCACAGAACGTTCACGCAAACCATGCCAGCGATCCTGGTCATCGCGTCGCAGCGACCGATGATTTGCCAGGGCTTCCCAACGCTTTGCCCAAATGATTGGTACGGCTATGGGCAGTAACAACCAACAATGACAGGGAAAAATCGTGGCATATCGTGATGAACGAGTGGTTAATGTTAATATCTAGCCAATATTGATTGATGATGGTTGATCGAGGCAAAGCAAGCTGTTCATGAAGGTGTTTAAAAAGGCATTTTTTTCACGTAATTATGTCTATGATGGTGGTTTATGGGCTTGCCATTTTCGCCCCTTGCACTGCCACCATTGGATGACCATCAGACTGAGATGCGAAACAATGAATGACTAACATGGATTCGCTAGTGTCATGGATGATTGACCTTGGTAGCGATGGCCACTTGATGATTAACAAAACAAATATGAATGACTAACATTACTAACTTGGCTTTAACATAGGAACGGTGGGAATAGAGAAAAGGACGCACACATGAAACGAAACGCGGGGTTGTAGCTCACAAAGCTTCGCGAAACCTAAGGGGGTCCCCAGGAATAACTTCGAGGTCTGCAATTTCTTGAGGCTTGGGCTTTCAGAACAAGAAGTATTTTGGTTCTGATTGGTTTACCATTCGTAGATGGTATCTTATCCATGGGTTTATCGCCAAGGAATAGACTGTCACCAATGCGCTTTGATTGTCATACATATGACAATGCCGTGGTTTATCTCAAAGATTCGGCCATGACTATAAATGGTGGCAAACAAACAAATAGACGGTGTAGCTAGCAAATGACCAAAATTATGCGGGTCGTTGAAACCATCACCTCACTTCTACTATAGATATACAACTAGCATCAATGAACATTTCAAAGCACCAGCCATTTGGAATGGCGGCGCAACCAAGGACTGTGGCGGACCAAAGCGCACAAGCAAATTTGAACCACTTGTGGTTGCTGCTGGTTCTGCCCACTAGTGGCAACAAATATAAATCCTATACCCTTTGGTCACACCGCCCTTGGTAGCTCCTGTTATCGCTCCCCCTTAAAAAGGGATCATAGACAACCCTGGCTCCGAATCGCTCAGGGAAACAAGGAAGCGACAAACAAAGTCCTAAACGTCCGACGAGGTGGCCCCAGAACTTAGTTAAGGTGGTGAACAGTTTTGGTAGATACAACCGTCGTGCAAAGGCATCTTAACCAACTTACAACAGGGGAGATACCTTGCAAGCTATGAAGAATACTTGCGCGGCTAAAATGGAAAGAATGGTAGGAAAACCAAATCGATGTGAGCAAACGACAAGCGGGTTGCTGTTTTTAAGCTATGAAGAATACTTGCGCGGCTAAAATGGAAAGAATGGTAGGAAAACCAAATCGATGTGAGCAAACGACAAGCGGTTTGCTGTTTTTCGTGGCTACCACCTACGGCTGCCAGCAGCCCACCATAGTCATCAAGAAGAAAAGAAGACAAACCACCTTGATGAGCATGATACCACCTTGATGACATAGCCTGTTGATAAGACATCAAGCTACGCAAAACGTATGTGCCGCACTGTTTAAGCGATCAACCAACCAAAGCTGAGTCCTTTGAACAGAACAATTGATTCTCCTGGTCCACTGTTCAACTGCGATTGCATGGGTGGTGTTTGCATCGGCGCATGGTGGGCCCTCAACCCTTCAGCTAAGTTGATTCATTCGCCTAAGTTCACTGGGGTGATTTGGGTGTTTCTCAAGCCATAGGGGTATCCCTAAATCATCCAATACTAATCATTTCTGGTAATAAACCAGCCATTTTTGGGGCTCCCTATGGCTTGAGAAACCCCCATTTCTACCAGTTAAAGGGGGTACGAATCTAACTGCTTGGGGCCCCGTGGCTTGTCCTGGTCAGGCTATGTGTCTGCCGCAAGATTGGCAGTCCAAAGACGACGGTCGAACGAGTGCTGGGCAAGTCGACATGGGTCGACGGCTAAGGCTAAGAATAGATTCATTGGTTGAGTCTCAATTGGTTGGGTCGACGGAATCTATGAAGAATATGTTTTGGCTTGGTTTTGGGATGCCAATAAATTGCCCAACCAACCAATTAGCTTGTACGTAGAACGCGCACTTGTTCAGTACCGCAGTGCAACCTTGGGGTGAGATTACGCCTGATACACATTGGCAAAGTGCAAAGCCAAGGCACATCATGTCAAAAGAGGTTGACTGTAACCACTCCTTTCAGGTGTGGGGCGGTGGTTCGATGACCATCGTTACCAACCATGAACCGCCAGTTTGGGAATGCGTCGGACACGTCAGCTGGATTACTACGCACTAGGCATCGTTGATCAACTACTCTGTGGACTCCAGGGACACCCACACGCACACACACACACACGACGCAGCTATATGATATAGAATATGACATTTCTTGAACATTCATTCGCATAAATGTTCATGAATATATCAAATATAATATATATTAATATATCATAACAATGTGTTTCTGATGAGCCTAAAGAGGTCTATAAACGTCTAAAGATGGATTAAAGATGGCACCCCTTGAAAGAATATGGATATATATCCCTGCGTTCCAACTGCTCAGCCATGGGTGGATGATTCGCCGTGTTGTGCAGCTCTCTTGTAGTGAGACCTTCCACTCATTTAGCCGCCACCAGGTTGCCGCTTAGGTCACCAGTGTCTCAACATAAACTTGCTGCTTGGTGGTTGGACCACCCCCATGGAAAATATCAGTCAACAGTCAACCAACCTTTTCACTCTTTTCACGCAGTCACACCCACTCGGCAGTGCAGAATGGGCCCTACACCAGCACACTCGCTTAGCGAATGATCAAACCAAGTTCAGCTGGCTGCGGGAGGTGACCACGTGTGCATGGGTTCAAAGATTGCAACGAGTGTCCCCCTCTGGTCGCCGTGGACGTGAGATGGGTACCCAACCAACGATCAACTTCAAATAGCCTATCAGGATCCCATCGCCACCAAACACACCCACAATGAAGCATCAAAACATCACTAACCGGACGGGTAAAACACTTGATCAACTCATGTCCACGATCAGCCATGAACTCGGTGAAGCTACGCGCCCACCATTTGCTTCTCTGCTTGAAGGGGAAACCTGCGAGCTGCTCACTGTGATGTCCAGAGGTCTGCCACCGTCCCTGCACATACAAGACTCCACAATGTCCCGTGGATAGCACCCAGTCAAGAAACAGTTGATACATGGAGATCCAACATGGTTCAGCGTGCAACCGGGGCCCATCCAGCACTGAGTGCAACCAGGAATTGAGCAGTGAAATGTAAGGAGTGCCCCATTTGCATACCAAAGCACAAGACACACCAGGTAGGAGAGACACATCGAGGGGACCCCCATCAGGAGGCACATACTCCGGTTCCGCAGCATCATCCCCAGGATCCTCCCGAGGAACGGACGACCGAAAAACATCTCTGCTGATGTGCAAAAGGGTGGTCTGCACTGCCACTGAGAGTTGTCGAGTCACATCCACTTGCAAGCAGTGATCCCGATATTGCTGAAGAAACCAGTCCGGTCGTTGGAGGTTAGCCCGCGCAGCTGCCCGATCAACACACCGATTATGAACACTGGCCCACGACGCCAACTCAGAATCCTGAAGCTCCTCCATGTGCGATGTAACATGCGTAAACTTCCCGACAAAATCCATGGTCTGCAAAGCCACATATGCCCGATGCCAAAGATCAAAGTGAGAAGTGTTGACTCCCTTACACCGACGGGTACGTTGCATGGTGATCAAGCCATTAACCACCCCCAAGCTGTCAGACCAAAGGCGAAGACAACAACGACTGACAACTGCCAGTTCCAACGCCAAGACCGATGCGGTAAGTTCTGCACGGTAAGCACTCTGTAGGAGGCCAGCCAGAACACCCTGACCCAACAATGTTGCACCGCCACCGGACACATCTGCTGTGGCCTGAATCAAAGCCCAACTAGCCAACCGTTTGTACCGATCCATGGGATGCCAACAACAGCCATCTGAGAAGACATCAGCCCAGCCATCAGCCCCTGTTTGCAGCAATTGAAGATCCCCCACCGAAGAAGGTTTCAAAGAAGCAAGGGAAGTCATCCACGGAAGCCAGGTACTCGGACGCAGAGCCCATCCACAGCACGAAACCGCAGCAGGCAACGAAGCCAAAACATGTCCCACTGTCTTGAGAGCCGCTTGACGTTGAGAGGCAAACATTTCGCAGACCCAAAACCGATGGTACCGAGAGTCTTCCGAATCACACCACGCACACTGACCGGATTCACCATCATTCCAGTGCACTGCAGCATCTGCGGTGCAATGGGCACCATTGAGCAGTTTTCGCATGGTTGCAGCATCCTGCGGGGTTTGCAAAGCCATCCATTCCCGTGTGGCCAACACATCAACTCTGTGGAGAGAATCAAAGCACGGGCGATGTTGGACCCGTGCTGCAACAACCTGCCACCAAGCGAACTCAGCCCGCAACTTCAACTCCGGCCAGGACACCTTGAAGATGTCAAACATACCAAACACATCCCGAATCCGACCATCGGCTTCAACCGACCACGAGAGGCAGTGCAGTTTGGACAACACCAGTTGTACAATGCCATTTTGCAAGGGCTGTTCAAATCATTGAGCAGCATGAACCAGCGCTGTGCGAACTTCATCATCTTGACCACACATTCGAAGAGTGCGCAGGGTGCGTTCCAAGGCCCAGTACTCAGGATCCGTGGCAGTTTGTTCAACCATACCCAAATGAACCTGGGGATTGCATGCAGGACCATCTGCCTTCAAGCCTCGCATGGCACCTGTACGGAGATTGGTAAAGTGGTGAGGAGCAAGCTTTGTTGATTCCACTCCATGCAAACCTTTGGGCCATGCCGCTGCTCGCAGGGCTCGGACCTTGAAACGATATGGACTCAAAGATACACGAAGCTTAGGCCAGAGCTCTTGCAAAGATTCAACCCGTGAGACCAGATGTGAATTGGTATGCTTCCGGCATAGCTGAACATGTGCTCCCAAAACACGTGCATTGGTGCGAGTCTGAAACCCTTGGGTGCGAAGGATCCGACGATCTTCAGTGGCAGTGGACCACGTGAAAGTTTTTGAGGTATCCAAGCGCAGGTCCATCAGAGCCGCAAAGGCAGTGACTTGATCCCAGGTTCTTTGGATATCTGCAACCTGGCGACACAGAAACTGCCAGTCGTCAACGTATGTGACTGGACGCACCATTTGGCATGTTGCTGTGACCCAATGGTGTAGTAGGGCATCGCACAACACCATCCCAACACAGGACAATGCATCACCTTCGGCCATGCCAGTGGAACTGTAAATCCCCGGCCCCACATTGTCACGGACGACAAAGAACCTCTGCAAGCTTGAAAGCGCCCCTGCCCACCCTGTGAGGATTTGCACTGGCAAACCAAACAAAGCACCAACTTCCAAAATGACAAGCCTCGGCAAGTAGTTGAATGCCTTCTGGAGATCGGCAATCAAACCTGCCACGGGGGCAGCATGAACTTCGGAGAATTCCAGTAACCACAGAAGGTCATACCATACCTGGGTTGCATGACGGGCTGGGCGACTGCCATGGAGATCTTCAGGCAACACCGCATCAAGGCTTCGCAGTAAGAGCCGAGCATGATGAGATCCCCACATTCGATACAGCACACTAAGTATGGTGATGGGACGGAAATCACCAGCACTGCAAGGTGCCGCACACTTGGCAAGCGAGGAGACTTTCCCTTGCAACAACTGATCAGGCCAACATCCCGTAGTTTCAGCCTCACGAAACATATCACAGAACGGTTGCAAGTGAGTCGGCCCTAACTGCTGGTCTGGCACAGAGACACCATCCAAACCTTTCGCAGAACGCTTCTTTTTACAGGAAGCCATGTGATGCAAACTTGGGGCTGACAACGGCGGATACCCAACCTCGGTACGAACAATGGTGGAACGAGCAAACTGCAAAATATTCTGCCACTGAGAATGTGGAACATCATGATGCCGCTGCCATCGCTGCACCCACTCTTTGCGAAACACTGCAAACAGGTCCTCAATCCTACCTGTCGACCGAATTTGGCGCAAGCAAGAGCCAACCTCAATACCTTCAACAGTGGAGAGCCAGACACTGTCCCTTTCTGCATGAATGACATCATACGATTTTCCCTCACAGAAAACATGGTGATCTGCATCGAAAGGAAGTTCTTGGTCAAGCACAACTTGCAGGGAGGCCGCATCCACAAGTGTGACTCGACCAGCAAGGGGACGTAAGAGAAGATCTAGGTTCCCTGGAGTGGCTGGCCTCACATCTCGAAAGATCAGGTTGGGATCTTCAACACGCCGGACCC
Source organism: Symbiodinium kawagutii (assembly GCA_009767595.1). Lineage (NCBI taxonomy): Eukaryota > Dinophyceae > Suessiales > Symbiodiniaceae > Symbiodinium > Symbiodinium kawagutii. The sequence goes on along the minus strand of VSDK01025594.1, from coordinate 71,797 downwards.
TGGCATAGTGCACATTATGTTTGCGCAATTGCTTTTCAAGGTTCTTGACTGCAAGATGAACACTGTCAAAAATTGCCTGAGCAAGAGGATAGTCCGGTGGACCAGGAGGTAAGGCAAGTGGTGCACCATGCACCTTGTGTTCAGACTGAGCCCACCACGCAGCAAAGGTCGGATGGAAACCTTTAGCATGTGTGACCGCACTCCACAATTCCACTGCATGGACATCTGCATTTCTCGACTTGATATGGTGGACATAAGATTGGATGCGTCGAAGTTGTTTGAACCACCGAGAGTGCTGCAACGAGCAGCCATGGAAACCTGGAGTGACTTCCCCATGGCGGCTGGCCTTCAAAGGGGCATGCACAGAGCCTACACATCGCTGAGGTTTCAATTGCTTGGCACGGCCGACACTTCGTCGAGTGTTAACCTGGTTCTGTTCCAAGGCAGCTTGCTCTAAGGTCTGCCACACTGTGAGATAATCCTGAGTAGGTGTCCCGGTAGCCGGCCACGAGACTGCACATTCAAAAGGTTGTGGCCACTGCATAGGCTGAGGAACAAACCAAGCATACCGTGGAATGTCACGAACCCCACCCTGAAACCACGCTTCCAAAGTAGCATGATCACTCCAAAGGTCGTCTTGCACCCTTGTGGCAACCAACATGCTCTGCAGCTCTGGGCTGATGAACATCCAATCCTTTCTTGTGGTGCGCTTGCATGTGGGAACTATCGGAGTTCCCCACCGCTCTGCTGCAAGGGACTGGATGTCCCGGAACCCATACTCATGGAGAAGGGAAAACGATGTGATCTGATCCTCAGTTACATTGAAGTCACCACCTACAACTCTTGGACCCGCACTATAACAGCATACCTGGATCACGAGTTCCCGAAGCATTTGGTCATTATGCTCACAGTAATGCGGATGCTGCGATGACTCACACTCACCATACATAATGCCAGCAGTGATCCACATGTCATTGATGAGAGTCGAAAACACTCCCAATCGGCTGGAGGCATGAACCGCTTCTGACCACAAATGGGGAAGCGCTCTGGTCGGCTTAGAGGAAATGCAGGCAACACCCCTCCACACCCCAGTTGCAGTACGAACACTTCTCGACGGCACTGGATGACCTCCAATTGTGTATTGAAACTTGGACCGTTGCTGCTTCAAGCCACTGCGAAATTGCGTGAGGGCGGCTGGAGTGAGATGCGTTTCAGACGCTAGCCACATGTCCCCATGCTTCATATTGTGGTGGAATAAATGTGCTTTACCCACCAATCCCGTGGTGTTACAGCAACCAATGCAAAAACGGGAACTGTCAGGCCGAACCCCAGGGCCTGGATTGGCCGCTTCACCAATGGGAAACAAAATCATGCACAGTGCCCACCAGGGAACACGAGGAGCAACAGTGCATCGCTTGGCAAAATTCGTGGACCTAAGACCCTTCAAATGTCCCCTTGAAGGAGCAACTATCCACATCAACCCCAAACCCAAAACGAACCATGGTGTACACACCGGAAATGGAATCATGAGGAGCATGGTCCACCAAAGCACCACCAAAAATGGCCACGCATCCTCACTTCCGGACCTTCATTCCATGTGGCTGTCAACTTCACCATCACGAGTACGCTTGGAGAGAATCGTTCTGATCTGCTGCATCTGATTTTCAAACATGGCTTGGATGTTTTGCTCGTGACTGTGGATGGCTCCTTGGATCTGCTGACCTTGGTGATTGATTTGGCCTTGCATCTGTGACAACTGACTGGACTGATGTGCTTCATGGTCTTTGACATGCTGTTCCAACTGCTGATGACTTCCAATCAACTGTTGAACCTGATTCTCCAACGTAGTCAAACGTTCAGCTTGTGAAGAAACCACCGGGGGAATCTTAGCCAGAACCGACTGCTCCAGCTTGTTTTCAAAGGCCTGCAATGCTGCCGTAGGGTCCTGCTTGGTGCCCATGTGTTGCCAAGGGTCCAACCCATGCTGCCATGGATCCACCGACGAACCAGAGGAGACCTTGGGAGCTTTGGGATCACTGGAGGCCTGCTCAGCATGGCACAACTGGAGAGTTGCTGTCGAAGAGACAGGGCGAGGCTTGTCCTGCTTGTCAGTTTTGTCCACCTTGTGCTTGTTCACCACAACATCTCCGTGTTCAAACCTGAGAAGGTTTTGCGGGGGGTCACAGATGGCCATCACCATCCACATGCTACCTTTACCTGCCACCGAGGTGAAAGGTTGAAGGGGTTTGACGTCCCATCCAACTGCTGCAAATGCACGTGTGACCGATGTGCGATCTGATCCGTACGGCATTGGACCTACGGAGTACTGAGTGCGATCTCCCGAAGCAAGAAATATTGAATCAGGCCTGATTGCAGCATGTAGGTCCTTGGCAACAGATGCCTCACAACGGAGGCCCAGCCTATCCCCCATCCTGGCAAGTCCTGTGGACATCGACAAGGTGTGTCTCATTCGAAGCAAGTCCCTTTTTGTGGTTTTGGGGACCCACACCACTGTGTATTCTTGGTCTACCGTTCTTGCGTCGGCAGACCTGGGCTCAAAATACACTCCTCCACTGCCACTGGATGCAAGCAAGGACGGAAGGACTCCAACCGGAACTCTCAAACAAGCACTAAAGATCTGAGCTTCTTTTGCCGGTGCTGGTTTAAAACCTGGCCTCAAGTACTGGCGTCTCCAGACGTCTTGGAGAACAGTCTTGCCGTCAAAGTCCATGGGAGGATGCCATTTGGGACATGAACATCCCGTACCTTCACAAATGCTAAACAGCGGAATGACCTGAGTGACATACTTGATGGGGGCAGACACAACATCATCCCAGTTGGTGACCTCATCCTTGTAGATCAAAATCTTGAGGGTGCAAACATCCAGTGCTGCCACTTTGACAAGGCCAGAATCAACTGTCTTCTGAACATGACCGGTGCCAATCTGAACCATGAGTGCATCCACAAGCAAAGGTTCTTGGTTCAAACTACATCTGCACGGCACTGTGACACTTGAATGTGGGAGAGCACACCGATGACTCAACGCATCCCCAGAGATGACTATCAATGCTAAAGGACCTTTGGAAATGACCTGGGCAGCTCGGACATAGGGCTCAGCAGTGACTGCATCAACCAACACGATTCCTTCCGCAAGGGGCCCCAACTGTGCCAGAGACAGCTGATTCAGGCTGACTCCACCAAACTCAAAACAGCCTGCTGCGACTGTCAGCTTGTGAGGGTCAAGTTGAAAATCACGCACCTCATCAGTCATTTTGGATTTTTTCCCTTTGACCCTTTTGCCTGCACCTTTGGAGATCTTCGCTTCCAACTCCGACTGCAGCAAAAATTGGAATTTGGCCATGTTACCCAACGTCTTGAGTTGCTTCCAAGGGTGACGCAACGACAATGCCTGAAGGACCTGAGTGGCTCCAATTGCTTGCACAGCAGCTATGGCACGTGCCTCTGCCTCAGGAGTATGGACACCTTGTTCAATCAGCAGTGGAATCAAACCATGGACAGCTTCATCTTGTGCACCAGCACACCACACCCATGGCCTTACACATGTGCGAAACCGGGACAGCACGAGGGAAAACCGTTGTCGCAGGTCAGCATGGCATGTTAAGGCTTGTGCATCAATGTCAGGCAATTGACTGCAAATAAGGTGATGTTGAATGAAACACAAGGCCAAGGCACCACAGCAACGATAGCTCATGAAAAGCCGATGCATCCGAAAGCATTGGTACTCTTGAAAGCCCAACGCATGAGCAAAGGCCTGCAACACAGGAGCAAGCACATCATGATCACTAGTGGGCACATCCCACGAGCACGCTTGGAGCACACCATTGTGGCCATACAGGACGAATGGCACCCAGTGCTGAGCAAGGGGAATGATCATGACCACACAAGTCGGGAGGGAGCCATGGGATTGACACCACTCAGCAATCTTGTCCGGACCATGAAGCAACCAACCACGAACCAGCATCGGGTCAACCACTGCAACTTTGTCATGACACCATGGATGTTCCTGTGGACATGCTTTCTGCCTACGGAGTGTATGTTCATGAAGGATCTGCTTCAGATGCCATGAAATCTCATCATTGGCCATCACCTGCCCCTGAGTCTGCAAGATTGTCTGGCGATCTTGCACCGTGATGGCTTGTCCATACAGTGGCTGCAGTTCTGCCTCATGAGTGGGAGCAGGACCAGACAGGCTCAGCAATGCTTCAGCTGTCAAAGTCACCAACGGGGACTGCACCGGAGCAGCAGGGCTGGGTGTCATCACCAACGAAGTGGTCAGCACAGGGGTTTCCACCAACGGAGCCGGAGCATTCTCTGGAGACTCACTAGAAATCACATCAGAGCGTGCAGGAGCTACTTCTGAAGGACCCTGCTGTGGAATGTTCACTGCCAGATCTGACACTACCAAGGTCAATTCCATCATAGGACGCAGTTCCTGAATCATCTCAACCCCCCTCACCAATGTGATCTGTTCCGGTTGAACAGACTGCAACTTGATCTCTGCATCAACGATATCACCGACTGTGGCACCTGGGACCGCACGAACCTGAATGGATTCAACAGCATGATTGGGCAACACCACTGAGAGCACTACCAAAAAGGGGTCTTCATCTGCCACAAAAGGCACCGTGGGAGAAATGGATGCAGACTCAACCGGTTCAACAGCCATGGAAAGGAGCTCACGTTTGACAAAGCGATCAATCTCAGAATCAACAGGAGCTTGTTGGATTTGGGAAAGCATGCTGGCAAAAGATCTGGGGAGAGCCGCATCCCAGATCTGTAGATGCTGCAACGACTTCTGGGGAAACAATTGAAATGCTTTCCATGCTTCACACCTCTGCTCCAACTCTGAATGCACTGATTGGGGTTTCGACCAAAGAAGCTTGCACCTCATCAAAAACCACCCCAAGTATGCCAACAATTCCTTGGTGGGACTGACTTCACTGTGGCCAAACCTGAGGAACTCAACTCGATGCAGGACCGTGGCAAAGATCCACAACGAGTGGATCGGACTGGCCAGTTGACCCATCCCTGAGAGAACCAATCGTGGATTGTCATCATGGCTCAAATTGGGGTCCACTCCAGCCAAGGCTGACACTTCAGCAGGATGAATGTGTCGCATCTCACCGTCAGCCGATCTAATGATGACACCATGGAGACCTTTTGAAGCCAGCCTTTCGCTACTTAGTCCCTGGCTCCGACATTCACATGGACATGCACGCAACTGGGATCCCCACGAATGGAGGGGGCATGGCAACACGGAGTTCATGTTGAGCAAGTGAGGACCCCCTGATTCCTGCGCCCCAAATGCAACTTTCTCAGCTGGGTTGAGGCGAAGTTCTTCCTCATCTGCAGCACTCCATGAAATGATTTCAGGCATGATCTGGGCAATGCGATGAATGGCAAATTCCTCAGGAATCGGTCTGACTGCAATCTCTCCTAGCACTGGCGAGGAGAGGATCATCCACCATCGTGAGCGACGACAAGGGAGACATGACTGCAATTCAAGGATCTGATCTGATCTGCGAAATCCTGTAGCATCACAGAAGGCCTTCACCTGCATGTTGACCCATGGACTGTCACGGGCCTGCGGAACACACTCAATGATCACCAGTGGATATTGCAAATAGTAGGCACACCTCAACGTTCCTGGCAGAGATTGAGCTCTGGCATCATCACCTTCCAATTGGTCACCCAAACGACTGTAAGGTTGACAAGCCACACCACCCACCAGTGTACAAGGTCGTGAATACTGAGTCCACAGTTCAACCAATGTGTCCTTGGAGCAAATGTCACCCAAAATTGATTTTCCACCGTGAGCAGTATCATGCATCCTGACCATGTGTTTGTTGCAATCCACAGAAGCAACCACCGTGAACCCCACCGCATGAGCTCCATGATCTAAAGCACCCAAGCCAGAGCACACACTGACCACTTTCGTAAGATCTTCCCAAGCACACTCCACATGAGGAAGGACCCTGGAATCCGCAGTCACTTGCACTTTGGGAATGCGCACATCTTCAATGACCAACACATCAAACAATGTCAACGTGTGAGCTTTCGGAATAGCTCCTTCAATCTTGAACATCTTCTTGGAAGCCATGCACATCACCAAGTGATTGCACTCAACATCATCCCAGCAAACCAGAAGGGCAACCACATCGACATGGCTACCCAGCTCAAACACCGGGACAAACGGGTTCATGGAACAGCCTTTGTGTCCAAACCACCCAATCTTCAGCGGAACCGATTCACCTAGCTGGTAGGAAATTGGGCCGAAATCTAACAGTCAACCAACCGTTTGTTAATTCAGAAACTGTTAAACCACATAGTGCTTTAAAAATGCCAGGAAAAATGGAACTGCTTATTCAAACCACCAGATACCACCCATTTGTCAATGAATACTAGGGAAAATAAAACGGTTTCAAACCACCAGCCCGTTTTTTCATCACTGGTAACCGCTACGGTAGCACATCACTACCGCTGCGCAGTCACTTCCAGGTCGATGATCCTTGGTCCCCACAAGCTGCTAAGGTTCACCAGCTCATGCTAGGGCCATGTCCAGCCGAATTTCACAACATCTCATAGCCCACCTGTTCACATTACCTGGCAGTGAACCCAATAGTGATCACGAAGGATGGTAAATGTTCACGATCGTTCATCAGCTGGTTCATGATGGCTAGATGCTTCATGGCTGTTCATAGCTCATGCCCAGCCATCGCCATGCAAATGATCGCCCTGCCTGCCACCGTTGATACTTCGTTCGAGGGATCTCAGGTTCCTCCTCCTCCTCAAGGAGACCTCTCCCGGCACCGCGTGGCTCGGAGCAGCCGACAGCACTGGTGGGAGAGCCAAAGCCAGCGTTGCGCTTTCGATCGTCTATGAGCAATACTCATCCCCAGGAAAGGTTGAAAACAAGATGTAGACACAACCAGCCAAACGAAGTCAAATTCACCAGGGGTAAGTTCATTCACAAAGCATGAAACATTCACTAACTGCACTAACCCTACGTCACTCAGCACATCCACAACCCACAGTCCACCCGCCGATTTCCCGGAAACTCGTGTCCAACAAGGCGAAAGAAATCACCAGAATTTTCTGATGATCGGTTGCATGACCATGCCAGCAGTTGGGCCAAACTGGTCGGACCTTCTTGCAGCGGATCTTGTTTGAACAATTCTTCGACTGCTTCGTCATCGCCCATCGCGTCTAAGACCTGCGATCGGAGCAGCGGCTTGGGCCATCCATGAGTCGGCATCCAATGCCATCCACATGGCACTCCTCAAGAAATCACATAAAACCACCAGCATGTTTCACCATGATTGAACATGATTCACTAGTTAGTAGCCATCAATCATTGCCTGTGATTAACGATGTGCTTTGCTGGCAATTCCTGGCAATGCTGGATGCGGCGTGCCCGCCCAGTGATCCCAATCTGTGGGCACAAGCCATTGATTCGCTCTGCCAGGGGTTGCCTAACCAGGTAAAGTGGAAGGCTTCAAGTCGCATAAAGGGACCAAAACTTGCCTTCGATGTCCATCCTTCAGCGGAAAAACTCGCGGATCATTTCAGATGGCTGACTGGTTGCTGGTTATCCGTCATCCTTTCTTGGAGTTCAAACCATCCTTATAAGCATCATCAACCACCATCACCTAATATCGCCCATCATGAATCAACACCCAACATCACCCACAAACCATAGTGGACACCAGGCCCTTGGCTATCAGCCATCACCAACGCAAAGTCCTGACGTCGGATCCGAAACGGGAACCGAAATGGGGCCCCGACGTCGGCGGCGTTGACCAATTGAGTTCCCCTCCTGGGAGATCGAGGCATCTTCCCAGTGCCCAGGATCCAAAAGTCATTCGGAGGAACCAAGGCTGGTACATGTGCTTCAGTTGGTTGTTGTTGTTGTTGTTGCTGCTGCTGCTGTTGTTGTCGTTGTTCTTAATCGTGCTCTTCTGAGACTTGTTGCTCTTGTTGCTGGCAGCGAAATGGACACTCATTCTAGGTGCTTATTTCAACAGTGTTGAGACTTAGTTCTATTTGATTGGCGACCTCTTTCCGGACTCGCAAACGTGATGGCTGGGAGAAATGTGCTGATCCACCGGTGCGTCGAAGGGTCAGGGTCCATGTAAAGCGGTCGATGATGCACCTTCCAAATGGATCCTTAAATGGACATATGATTGTTAACAACCATCGCAACTATAAGGCTTTGGTTGGTTCAACCATCAAAATTGAGAGGAAATCTGATGAAAATCGGATGATCTCGTGGATTGCTATAGGAGATCGCATCAAAGAGCATCCATGGTACCGCTGGTGCTTACCGCCGCGGCCATGGCTACATCCACTTGGGACCCTGGACGTTTGCGAGGCTTCGCCGAGGCACTTCTTGAACTGTGGATGGGACAGTGGGGAGAAGCCCACCGTGGCACTTCTCATGGCTCCTCAGGTGGTTGACTGGATCAGGTACCGTAAAGCTGAGGTGTTTCTCAAAAATGGGTGACCCCAAAATGGCTGGTTACTATGATACATGGTTGAGAAGGAATGATTTGGGGGATTTTGGGGATACCCTATTCTGAGAAACTGCCATTTGGGTGTGTGCTATGGGTTGACCGGGGGTACCGCTATTTTGGCACCATTGCAAAACAGGTAGAGGATGGTAGAGGGTAATGTCACGCTTGCAAAAATAGTGCCGGCAATTTTGGTAAACAAAGATATAAAATCAAATATAAACAGTTAACAGCATTTGGACAAGCTAAGATTTGGATGGATTTATAGATCGACTTCGTCCAGAATGAACTGTTTCTTCGCCATGCGAAGGCGGCGTTGCATCAAGGCCAACATTGCAAGGCAGGGGCGAGTAGACAAAGGTGTACCGTCACGACTTGTTCATGCGAGGTCACTTCCCTCACGCGAGAGCTATATCAATGTACCACCTTTTAATGAAGCAAATAGCTGGCGGTTGACCCACACATTCATATGTGCGGGGTTGGAAGTGGGATAGTTAGGGTTTAGCTGACACTACGCGCCCGGCTGATCAGGAAAACCATAAATGCTAGTGATTGTTGTTGTTGTTGTTGTTGTTGTTGTTGTTGTCGTTGTTGCTGCTGTTCGGAATCTAACCTGCAAATCCCTTGCCATACGTAGAAAGCTCTGAATCCTGAAAAAGACTCAACCGTTCTTTGGAACTGGGAACGGCAGTATCGATGAGCACATTTCAGTTGTTCAGCGGTTGGAGCTCAACACCAACTACGTGCTCGACCGATCCTGAACATCGGCATCCTCCCCTTACCCAGTTCACAGCTCAGCACCTCCCCCTGAGGACCCAACCGGCATCGCCCATCATTTGATAGGAGCTCATGCCCTGATCCTTAGCCAGGACCAACCTATCCACCGCCCAAACACCTAGTAGGCTCGGCTGACGAAACAACCAACCTATGAGTCATGATATCCATGTCATCCCGGTAATATAGTGAAACAAAAATGTATGCATAAATGTATGTATGTACGTACGTATGTATGTAGGTATGTACGTATGTAGGTATGTAGGTATGTAGGTATGTATGTAGGTATGTATGTAGGTATGAATGTATGTAGGGATGTAGGTATGTAGGGATGTAGGTATGTAGATATGCAGGTATGCATGTACAGTATGTAGGTACAGAGGTAAAAATATAGACGTCGACGTGAAACAATATGATGATGCATCCCCACCCCATGTGGACTTTGTGGGTGATTCCTCCGGTGCTCTGTAGGCTTAGCGCCATGGAACATGAAACATGGCAATCCAATTCCGTCACAGCTACCACCGATGTGACGGAACCACCAAAGGTGTATCCAAAGGTTGTATCTACCACGGCATTCTAGTCGCAACAAAATGGGCCGCGCTGGTTAGGCCAGCGCCACAGATGTTGTTTTGGAGGTGTTGTACATTCTTTGGGAATCCCACAGTGTATTGTCAGCTTGGGGCGTCCGCATCAAGCCAGCGCCATTTGGAGTGGCGTTGTCTCAGCATATCGAGGCGTCACTTCATGCACTTATTGGTCATTTGATGTGATTTGCGTTTCTCCAGCCGATTCCTTTGGCTTTACCTGGCTGACTTCAATAGACACGTCAGGATCCATGGGTTCAACAAGGTGCCCAAACCGCACGGTTGGGAAAGATCATCTTGCAGAACCCTGTCTTCATTTCTGATACCTGATGATATATGGCTATGGGTCAATATTAATCAACCAATAATGGGGGATAAGTTCACCAACAAAACAAAATTAATGATGGGGGAACCAGGGGGACTAAGGGTGAACTTACCCCAGATGACACCACAACTGCGGTGGTGCGGTGCGGTCAACCCCTGAAACGAACCAACACGAGGCAACTGGTCTGTTAGACTACCAGAAATAGCTGGTGATTTACGTGTAATCAAATGTTCTCGATTTCTTAGTATGGATCTCCAACTTGATGCCCACATTGACCATTATAAACTATAACCTTAGAGTGGTTTCAGTCAAATTGGGAACTCCAATTTAATGGCTGTTTTATGTTGCTTTATTGCTGTTCGTAAATGGCAAATAACGGATGATTTAGGGGTACCCATTTAGGGGTACCCCAAGTTTGAGAAACCACCATCAATATCATCCATTCACCAGCTTAAAAATGCCCCAGCGGGCTCACTGTTGACCCACCTGCACCTCACACATGGGCGCCAAGGCTCCAATCGTCGCTCGAATTCTTCCAATTTCACTTTATCCTGTGGCAGTTGATGCTATGATGAGCATGGTCGGTCCGGGAATGGTAGTAAAACCAGCCGGTTTGTCTCATAACATTGGTTTTAAATTTCTCAAGTAGAACAATCATGTGCACCCTCCATTCCGAGCTAGTGGTCCGCGACCGTTTCATGTTGAAGGCTTAAACAACCATAGAATAACATGGATATGATTAACAATGCAAGCAACTTGGGATTTCATGATATTGCAAACGCCATCCACAAACTAAATTGAACTACCCAACGTAAAAATAGGATAGAACAATCAGCTACAACATGTTCAAAATGTAGACCTGCGCCCCCCAAAAAGGTTGCCCCTTTTACCTGGGAGAACAAAATCATGGAGAAACAAATCGAACACACTCACCATGAAATCAGAGGCGGTGGCTGTGCGAACTTGGAGAAGTTCAGGTTGAGTTGGTAGGGTCGGCGAAGGGTGGCATTTAAAACCGAGAATCACCACGTGGCATCACGTGGTCACAACCCTTCTAGCTCCAACCCTTCGATATCAAGGAAAACCCTGAATGGCTCCTTCACTTGCTCCCACCCTACCGATCAAAGAGCCCTATCATGTCTACATCCCCTGAGTGTCAGTTTCAGCATTGCCAACCACCAAACATGTCTACATTGCTATCTTTACCCGTTAGCCCTCATTAATCACCCCCAACCCGCCTGAAGCATAATTCATCATGGCCTTACCACTGCGAACCATTTATATACCCATGATTAACCATTAGATTGTTCACCATTTACCATTCTAGGTACTTATTTAGCCTTTGTTAACCATCACTTCGCTATAAATGACTATTAAAATTAATGACTGTTTGCCTGGTTTACCATGACCATTCATCGCTATTCTATTCATATTTATCATCAATCTCTTTACAGTTCCTCTTAACCATGACTATTCACCACCATAAGCCCGATGACTGCTAACCACTTATAACCACATTTGACCGCTGTGAACGGCTCTTAATTACCCATCCCTCTTTACCACCAGTCACCATGAATTCATCGTTGAACCCTTGTTGATCATCACCGCAGAATGGTATCCAATAGTTATAAGTGGGTTAATAAGCCATTCAACCATAGCTATATCCACCAAACCTAGTAGTTACCATAGCTACAAACTGCAATTCGCACAATAGGGGGTTCTATCCACTATTAACTCTCGTAAACCATGGTGTATCACCACCATTAACCGCTATTATCCATGGGGGTACCACTCTGCAGTCTTGAAACAACACTATTCATCAATCAGGCAGTGGGTCAGTTCACGCTTCGTCCCCCGGGTTCCCCTATCATTAACCATCGTTTTCCCTAGCAATTTGTTGGTGAACTTAACCCCCATGAAATTGCTTGGTTAATAACGACCCGTAGCCACAACACTATTCATCATCAGTTGACACCACTGGCTCCGCCGGTCCTCCAGTTCAGACATCTCTTGGAGGTGCCTACGTCATGGTGAGCTGTAAGAATTCGTGGGTCAGGCGATGGTTCATGAACAGAACCAGGACAGCTTTTATTTTAATCAAATGTTTTGAATATTTATTAAGTTGTTTTTTCAAAGAAAATATATGTATAAAAGTAGTGATTTAAATATATAAATATAAGTGAATCTTTATCAGCAAATGTGAGCAAAAATCATTTCACTACATGTGCATTTCACTACGTGCGCATGCATAAATAGTCTGATATAAATTTATGTGTAAATATGTATGTATAATGAATTAATATAAACAAATTTCGAAATAAATAAAATAATAAATATAAATATTATGTATAAATAAAGATGTACACATATATTTAAAAAAGAAGCATGTTTTATGTAAATATTTGCAAACATAAATGTGTACATATAAATTTGAATATATATAGATATATCCCTCGTTCCATGTATCATCTTACTACATACACAAGCATGGTCAGTTCAAAATGGACCACAACTGTACGGCCATACTTATCTTTACTGCATTTATTTGGTCCAAAATGCTAGAACAACAAATCCATATCTGTATGAAGGTGTCTAAACATATGCTGTAATAATCATGGGTATCAAATGGGGATATCTAAGAAACTATATGAAGGAAAGGCCAGCTATGGGTCATAACAACCAGCAAACTATGTATGTATATAAATACATATGTATTTATTGTCTTGTTTAAATATCAAACTTTTACAAAAATGCATATATATATATATATATAAATATATATATATATACATAATCAAAAAAATACACAGGTAAGTAAGTCAATAAACACACACATATATATATATATACTCATATATATATATTTATTCAGTTTATTTACAAAAATACAAATTTACACATGTGAACATGACCAACTACAGGCTATGACAACCAACTATAGATGTGTGAGAATGAGTCGTCACTCATCAAACATGGTGTTCAGAAAGGACAGTTGCTTTATTAACAGCCCGTTGAGAAGGCTACCATTCTGAGCAGACCATCAATCGAACCATTCCCAACCACCAGCAACCGCTACTATTTCCATACCCATCATGGAAGCCTGCCACCTGCACCCTGCTATCGCGCTTGCTGCGAAACGCGTCAGCCTAGCCATCATCGCCGTTATTCCCTGGTCAACCATTATTGTTGGCTAGTAATATTCCTCGTGATTAATAGTTATAATGGTCATCATAATAACCAACAGGGTTATAGCCAACTGGGAACAATACCATTGGCTAGTATTGTTGGTTCATCTGTTAACCATTTTCCGTTACCCGTCATTGACCAATTGATGATTGGAATTGACTAGACGAATATCAACTACCTCCCTAACCATCCATGGTCGTGCCCGACATGTTGAAATGTCCAAATATTGCCGACAGCCGCCATCAGCCATCAACATGGTCACCTCGATCAGTGCGTTTAACCATTAATCCATGCAGGAATCATATAGTCATTCACTCACTGTCACTATGAATAAAACACATTCAATGCTATGAATGGTCAAAACCAGTTCCGCGTACCTACAATTGTAACAAACCAAATTCGGAATTATGGTTCGTCACCCCACTGAGAAAGCATTAGCAGCTATAAAGCGTAGTCAACGTCTTTAATGGTAGATCCATACTAGCCACCCCGAGTGTGACTATGAATGGTTTGCTATTTACCGTCAGGGAATATCGAATACGTAGTTTACTCCTGGACCTACCATTAGTAATGATGGTTGGTGGATGATTGGTAGATCCAGCTCTGAACAACCCCCTTGCAGATGACCATCAAGGACCAATTCAACGGTTTAGTCACCTCCACAATCTCAACAGACCTGCTGTAGCTAAGCGATATATGGGGATGTTACCTCAATAATATGGTTCGCATTGCCATCATTTGTGATGGTTGCTACATCATTATTCAGTTACATTGTTAATCAATCAATATTGATCAGTATCATTCTTCAATCATTATTCATGACTTACGTGTTCCCTCTGTCAGGTTCCCTAGTAAAGAATCTTCCCGGTTGGTGGTTTCAACCCCAATGAAAACATAGTCAACCAACCATCTGTTGATACTAGGGAAAATAAAACATGTCAATCACCGCCAGCTATCATTATCATTATTCTGGTTCACTATGGATTAGAAGATTTTAGAAGCACGTTAATTGCTTAATGTTAAGGGCTACAATTAATGTTAGTGGGTGGTGGTCTCAACCCGTATGAAAAAACATGCTTGTCAACTAACCCATCTAGTCAACTAAGCCATCTAGTCAACTAACCCATCTGTTCATGTTAATGAATTATCATCATTAGACTTAATGGATGTCAGGAGTATCATGATTGACGATTGGTTGGTTCAGGGCTACCACGCCATGGCCGCACCGCCGAGCCAAGTGTCTGCTGAACAAGGCGGCCCACAAGCAGACGGAAGGGTTGCGAACAGGTGTCGAACCTGGGTCATCCGCCAGCGCACATCCCATCGTAGCGAGCTACGATGTCCACGATGAACCCATCAACACCATCGTTTTCAGCGACATGGTCTAAAGTACTGTAACCAAAAAGAACAGGATTTTTGCCCATCAAAAAATGATAGATATCATGATAAATCCATATATATATATATGTTTATATCCATCAAAAACACATGATAAAACCATCGAAAAATGATAAAACCATCAAAAAAACATCATGAACTATGTCAATGATGCACCTCCAAATCCCCAGCCGCACCGTACCAAGGCGCCCCTCCACCTCCAAGGAAGCCTTGGGCGATGCCGTGCTGCTGCGGCCGCCACTGCGGGTCCTTGGCGCCAGGCCGGGGCTGGCCCGGCTGGTTCAGCTGGCTGATCTGCCGCAAGTTTTGGGGCAAAATCGACGTTGGAAACCCTGAAACTGGTGGGTTTACAACTTCGATTTCCCTATGAACCAGTTGTCATAAGATGGTGGTGAAGTGATGGCTACTTTCTGCATGGCCAAAATGGATGAAAATGGATGATCAATGTTGATGCGGCGTTGAAAAATGATCACGTTCGTCAATCTGGCGAAAGGAAGGTTGAAGTGGTGGTTCATTGGTGGTTCACTGGCGGGGAAGGTTGGTTGACGAGAACGATGGTAGTGATGGTTGGGAAATGATTACATGGCTAATCTGGTGCTTATAGGTGTGTCTAAAAACAGGGGCACCCCCAAATCATCCTCTAGCAACAATAAACCAACTATTTGCGGGATCTTCTTTGGCTTGAGAACCTCCCCAAAATGATGATGGGTGATGCAGGGCACAGACGAGGCACTTGCCCATCTTGGGCGAGGACATCGGAGACAAGACTTCGCTTGGAAAACCGGGCAATGTGGTCGTTGTGGGGCACTTCCTGAGGAACGCAAGGCGCCGATGTCCGGGATTCCGTCAGTTTCTTTTAAACATAATGAACAAATATATGGTGCTTTCTCAAAATATTGGACCCCCCAAATCATCGAATATCAATCATTTCTAGTAGTAAACCAACCATCTTTTGGGGTTCCCTATTTTGACAAACCACCATATGGTGCTTTCTTGAAACAGGATGACCCCAAAGCTAGGGATGTTTTTTTTTCCTTATGTTTATCTATAAATGGCCAATCTGGGATGAATTGGCTGTACCCCTGTTCTAAGAAACAACACCAACATATAGCTCATTGTGTTTTCTCACGCTGTTGTTGAGCCGTCCCTGATACACTTGGTGTACAGTAGTATGGTTTCCAACTCTGAATCCATTTAGTAAGTTACTAGATGTTGCTGCCCTATCTAACATTTGGTCAGGGCACTAATGGTAGCTCCCCAACAGCCAGTCATAGCTTTGAGACATAGCTACTCATCAAAAGATATCAAAAGAAGGGTCGAACACCTGGCTACTGATAGGTGGTTGATTTGAGGCTGGCAGAGGCAAGTCACCCAATCTGCGGCATGCTGGGATTCCATGGGATTCCCGGGTGACTGCTACTATCCGGCCATGGTTTATCAAAGGTTGCTCATGCATGTGAACACTTCCCTGTGCCCTTCCTTTTCGACTGTTTTCCCTCGAGGTGCTGAGCTTCCACATGGTTTGAGGAGAAAGTAAAACATGCATATCTTTGTAAATATGCAAAGTGTCGATGCGTGTTGCAAATAAAACTGTCCATAAATGTTCTTTCAACGTCAACCTGGATTTCATCAGCTGGGCTCTGCGAAAACCCGATTTATTCTGAACAATCTTGTGCATGGAGGAAGCGCATTGATACATAAGTAGAGGTAATCTATTTAGATCTATATAGTAAAGCATCCATAGCTACATCCAGAAATGAATGGACATAGCATAAATGATGGTTATGGTTGTTGTTCACATTCATGTTGGTCATCGGTTGTTAACTTCATTGTTGACCATTACTTGCTATTACCCTCAATTGTTCCAATTGTATTTTCAAACAATCCTCAACTGGTTGGTGGCTTCAACCCCCAATGAGAAAATAGTTGCCAACCAACCATTTGTTAATTATGACCGGGGAAAAACAGAAATGTTCAAAACCACCATCCAGTGTTTCTTTAGCCATTATTGTTTGCTACCATTCCCTATTAATGGCTACCCAGGATTAATAAACCCTAGGTTTATTAATTGGGGGTATCCCCTAAAAGCCTTGGTTTTCCATTAAAATGGAACCCCCCTAGTTAATCAACCAGGGGTTTATTAATCCTGGGTAGCCATTAATGGTTATACCCCCCAACCCCCCCACGGCCGGCGCGTGCCCCGCCGTTTCCCGCTGTCGTTTCAAGCGGCAAGTCCGAACGCAGGGGCGGTGCCATCTCCGCGTCCGGGACCTCCGGCTCCTGTGGCAGTGGAAGTTGCCGGGACCAACCCTTGGGTCCCAAGGCCGTTCCCTGGCCGATGTGAAGCTGGGGTTATAACCATGGTTTGTTACGCCCCACAACGTAGAATTGTGCCAAGAAACAATGGGAATTATGGTCAAATAACTGGGAACTCTGATTATGCCCCACATTGTAGGTCAATGGTTACCCCCAAGAAACAATGGGAATTCTGACCACTGACCAAAAGCCGTGGTGTTGCACATCCAAGTAGAATCAGGTATGTAATTGGAAGGCTAAGGAAAGATGGGTCAAATGGGTACAGGTCATAGGCAATGAAGGTCGAGCCAAAGAATTTTGTTCCCTCAGTCTGGGATTCCTGAGCCATGCCGCGCTTCGGGACATACCAGCCATGTTTGGTATCTGCCTGCCATCGGATTCTGAGAAACATAAATGTAACAAAGTTCGGGAAGTGTCAAGGCATAGAAACCGAAGTATGTCACATACGGTGAAAGTGGTAAGCATGTGTCTTGGACCTGTCGTGAGCAAATAGGGAGTTGTGAACTTTTCAAACGTATGGACAAATATCTTGGCCGGGCATCGCCATGGGATATTCGTAGCCATCAATGACCAACAAAAATCGGTGTGTAATGAAGAACATGTATGGCTCTGTGTCAATGCCCTGTACCCCTAGTGGCCCTAGTGAACGCCCAGCACATGAATAGAATAGCAATTTGTTGGGATATTCATCACCTATCGAACATTGACCCACAACCACATACAACACAACCGACCGTACGAACTGGTGATCAACAAGCTCCCAGCACAAAAATGAAACAAACTGTACAATTCAGCTATGAACTTCTCACGTATCCACCGGTCGTGGCAACTACTTAACTGCTTAGCTCACACATCACTCATCATTACACCATTGCTAACCATCTAGTGACGACGATTTAAGCATTGCTTTGCTATAATTCAAAATAATTCAACCAATCCAAAAAAACAAATCAAATTACTTTACTTCGAGTGATCCCCACCATCACATGCAAATCTGACACGGGTCTATCTGGCGTAGGGCATAGCTCTTGACATTCTTTCTGGCATAGCTTCTGACATTCTTTCTGGCATAGCTTCTGGCATTCTATCTGGCATAGCTTTTGGCATTTTATCTGGCAAAGCTTTTGGCATTCTATCTGGCATGGCTTTTGGCATTCTATTTGGCATAGATTTTGGCATTCTATCTGGCATAGCTTCTGGCATTCTATCTGGCATAGCTTTTGGCATTCTATTTGGCATAGCCTTTGGCAGGGGAGTTGAGGTCCAGCAGGGAACTCTGGGCGTGGATGGTCGTGGTTGAGGTCCGGGAGCGAACACTGGGCGTGGATGCTCGTGGATGGTCGTGGTTGAGGTCCGGCAGCGAACACTGGGCGTGGATGGTCGTGGTTGAGGTCCGG
>VSDK01025594.1:40513-53263 GCA_009767595.1 Symbiodinium kawagutii | reverse complement strand
GAGGTCCAGCAGCGAACACTGGGCGTGGATGGTCGTGGTTGAGGTCCGGCGAGAAGGAGAAGGAGAGAAGGAGAGGAGGAGAGGAGGAGCGGCAACTGACATAAAAATCTAACAACCCTCACCTGGCAGGTGGGGAACAACCTATCATCAAACCACTGATGGCTAGTGATCTACCTCCAAAAGCCACCATTTCTTCCCCTTTCTTCACCATGGCACCTGCCACGTGTCTACCTGCCATGGCACCTCCATCTCTGGCACATTGGGATGATGAAACTCCGCCATGGCGCGGAGCGCGCCAGCGGAGTCACGATGTGGGAAGCGAACTCGAGCCCCGAGTTGCAGGCCGGTTCCGCATTGGCCCAACTTCCGTAGGAACTGATTCATCCCAACTAATTATAGTTCCCAACGATAGTGAGTGAATATAAACTAAGTGATTGAACAAATAGGTGGAAGCAAACTTCCGGGGAACTGATAGTTTACTTCCAACTATTAGTTTCCTATTAGTGAAAGATCGGTCCTATTGAGAGTTTTCTATTCAGATCTGGAAGTTGGATCTGATTGAATCAGCAGTAGAAACTAAGTTTGGAAACAACAGGAAGTAGATAATGGATAATGATCTGGGTTGGACCATGGTGGTTGAACTAACAATGGTCAATAATAGGAAGTAATATGAAGTAATATATTAATCGCCAGAAATCAACTAGAATTCAACCACTGGAAATTGCAAATTTCATGGTCGAATTCTGCCGAATGCGCTTCCGGTTAATGAACATTTTTCATGGCTGAATCAAAATTGCACCTCAAATTTTGAACTCTGGGTGAAGATACTTCACGGGTGAATTGAGAATTACGTGTCCTGTCTGGGGCGGGGTTGGTTGGAGGTGATGAGCAGGGCAAGCATCGGTTTTGGATGTGGCCAGAAATACGGGTAGCATGAGCATGTTTGAGCTTGATGTCAAGTTAGCTGGAGGTCTGCTGCCATTGCGGATTTATAGTGGTTCACCTAGAGAGAAACAATCCTTATTGCAGCGGGAGCTCGTCGATGTTTGACTATTCCTAGTTTGATAGATGTAGGTAGGTGATCTGTATGCCATGATTGGGTTATTCTAGATTGTTACTATTGCTGTTACACCTTATCTTCTCAGAATTCCCTAAATTCCCTACCCATTAGAAAAAAAGTAGCTTTGTTTGACCCACAACCATCAAGCTATAGAACCACATGAATGATGACTTGAACTGGAGGCACACCTCTGCTGAAGCCAAGTTCAAAAGATCCAGCCTTGAAAGACCAACAACTAACATCATTTGATGGTAGCATCAGCTAGCAACAAGGTGGAACTGGAAACAACATGAGTGGTATGATAAGAAAAAACACCCCTCGCCCTCTACCATGTCAGCAAACAAATCATAATTCCCAATGTCACTCATCATGTCAATAACAACCGCCATTGACTACCCACCATCATCAACCACGAAGCATTGAACACATCTGTCAACAAGTCTTACTCAATATTACTAACTTGGGTAAAGATCAGTACGAACCATCATTGACCCTAACTTCATCATCATAGCCCACACTGTGTCACTTCTTCATCATTAACAGTTTCATCATCATCATTCCTGATCCATCCTTACCTTTGTTGACCATCTGCATCATTCACCAGGAATTTCAACCGAGACTTCCCCCGGGCGCCCGGAACCCCACTGCTGAAACTCCGGACACCGCTACGACACGAGAGCTGCGGATTCAAGATGCCCAAGATTTGACCCACCTGGCAAGTCGGCAACCTTCGGGTTTTTTGATGGTGAATGTGTAGGAACCGCGTGGTTTGATGGTGGTTAAATGAATGCTTTTGCAAAGTTCATTTAGATACTGCAGTTCATTGCTGTCAAAGAACTATCATGTTCAGTATGCTTTCTGATGGTGAATGGTGGTGAAACTGATGGCTTAATGGTGCTTTCATGATGTTTTTGAGTGGTGGACAATCATGGTAGAATGATGGCATCCTGGTCACTTGATGGTGGTGGTTACTGAATGCCACCTTTGATGGCTAATCATTCGTTAATAGTGGTTGGTTATTGGTGATATTAGTTGATGCAGGTTAAGAATGATAAAACAGGTTCTTGATAATGAATTTTGCTTCAGAATGGTTAGTGATGGTTCACCCATATCAGTTGATGGTCAATAGTTGCTGGTTAAATGATAGTGGCTGACCAAGCACTTTACAAGCTGCTTTTGCCCAAATTTGCCAATCATTAGTGGATCAACCAGCCCATCAACGATCATGAAAAACAAATGAAAGCCATCATTACCGTTCTTAAGCACTCCTGTCATGACTGACCATCAGCAAACGTGACGAACCATGATTCACTGAAATGTTGACCCTCCAAACCAGCCAAATCCACAGCTACAAATCCCAGGAAAGGCCCAGCGCAGGCGCATGCCTTCACATCGCTGTTGGAGCCGCACCAATGTTCAAGGGCCCGGCCCTGTAAGATCAAGGAAGCCTGACAGCAGCCCTGCGCAAGGGATCGCAACCCCTGAATCTTGGCCCAGGGAACCCACACATGCTCATTTCGTGTTATTTCACGAGCACCTTGTGGGAATACCAACAACCATGTCATGTTATTTCCAATGGTAACGGAAGCTGAATTTGTGCTGACTTCTTCTTGCACAAGCTGATTGCAGGATTTTTTTCACAACTTGCTGCGCCATCAAATGCCATCAATATCGCTACTACGATATCTAGCTGATGGGATAATACGCTGTGATCACCAACCGTCTGTGCCATCTGTCCCGGGCAAAGGTTTGATATATAGCAACCTGTTCATTTGATGCTGATGCAATCGAGTCTGCTCGAATGGTCATCTGCCCATAGCATTGAACATGATCTTAACATGGCTATCATCCCGAATTTCCCATCTCGCGAACATGAACGGAACTGCGGGAGAACCATCAACCAGCATCAGCGCCAGCCATCATCAGTGTGGGAAAGGTATTGGGCTCCTGTTCTTTTTTGCGAGGGCTTCTTCCGGAACCTATATCGATCGAATCGGAACATCCCTTAGAGGAAACTGATCGAAATGCGGACCATGGGGACAGTCTATCTACCTGGGGTGACTATATCTATGAACCTGTTTGATCACAAGCCCAGCTAACAGCTGTGTCTTCTTAGCGCTGCCAGCCAGCCCGGAAAGTCATGACTCGTAGTAAGCAAAGGGGTTGGTAGAACCAACAAGCCGGCGATTTTGGCAAGATGAGGACTGCATATCGTGATGAAGAAGAAAATGATGACCAACCAATGGCTGATTTATGGCATTTGATGGCCAACTATAGGGGTTAAAAACGATAAACAACCAACAATACAAAGGAAAAAAGGGTTATTGATGACGATGTTGAGGATAATAATGAAAATTATGATGATGATGACGATGATGATGATGATGATGATGATGATGGTGATGATGATGATGATGATGATCATGACGAATGACGAATGACGAATGATGAATGATGAATGATGAATGATGAATGATGAATGATGAATGATAAATACTGAATGATGAATGATGATGAATGATGAATGACGATGATGACAATGATGATGATGATGGATGATCATGAATGATGAATGATGAATGATGAATGATGAATGATGAATGATGAATAATGAATGATGAATAATGAATGATGATGATGGTGACGATGATGATGATGATGATGATGATGATGATGGCGATGATTGTGATGATCATGACGAATGACGAATGACGAATGACGAATGACGAATGATGAATGATGAATGATGAATGATGAATGATGAATGATGAATGATGAATGATGAATGATGAATGATGAATGATGAATGATGATGATGATGATGATGACGATGATGATGATGATGATGATGATGATGAATGATGATGATGATGATGATGATGATGATGATGATGATGATGATGATGATGGATGATTATGAATGATGAATGATGAATGATGAATAATGAATGATGAATGATGAATGATGATGATGGTGACGATGATGATGATGATGATGATGATGATGATGGCGATGATTGTGATGATCATGACGAATGACGAATGACGAATGACAAATGACGAATGATGAATGATGAATGATGAATGATGAATGATGAATAATGAATGATGAATGATGATGATGATGATGATGATGATGATGATGATGATGATGATGATGACGATGATGATGATGATGACGATGATGATGATGATGACGATGATGACGATCAAATCGTCAGGAGTTTACAAACATATAGCTGCTGACCTAGCATCAAATATGAGGGCTGTTTCGCAAATTAGGGGTGCCCCCAAAAAATCCCCTGTTTGACCACTTAACCATTTCTAGCAACAAACCATCCATTTTTTGGGTCCACTATTCTGAGAAACCACCACATGCAAACCACAAACCAAGAACCACCAGCACTGCAGGCTGAACCTCTGCTGGGCTTTGAGGGTCCAAATCTGTGATCTTCCACTCCTCAGATGTGACAAGCCGAGATAACCACGGATAGTAATAGGGATATACCCTCCGTAAACTCATCTGGAAATGGAAAATCATCAGTGTTTTTTTAACTAGGAACCCTTGAAAAGAAACAGCTGCAATGGGTGGATTATCCATTTCTATCTATCTCTATGTTGGATTACCACAGGACAATGGTATATGATTGATGGTTATTTGATGCTTCATATGCTTAATTCATCTTAATTCATGGTTATACCATTGACGTGAACAAAAAAAGAACTGCAACGATTTAATGATGATTGCATAATGGCGTGAACAATACCGGATAACGATGGTTCCACTAGGATGAACACGTGTTGCGGAAGTTGCAGCTTAGTTTCTACAGGGTTTACCTGGTTGACACTGACGAGCAATAGTGCTAATAATGATTAATAATGGTTGATTCTGGTCAATAATGGCTCTCTTGAGATGACGACCAAGGTAAAAGTAAGTTCAGCTAGGGATTCTAGTTCACCTGATGAGGAATTGAAGGTTGATTCACAAACAACATGGGTAACGTGAGGACGGACATTGGCCAGAACGAATCGATATATTTGGGACTTTCATTGGGATGTCCAGATCCGTGATAAACTATACTCCGGATAATGCCCCAACTGGCTACAGCTAGAAAGTCTGACTAAAAACTGTTCGCTAAATTGTTTGCAAAAAACTATCTATCTATCTATCGATCTGTCTGTATCTGTGTATGTGGTCGGTCTAAATATAAACATGTACGCAGCACATTATGCCACATAGATTGTGCATGGCCACGTGCGTCCTGCGATGGCCCCCACCATGTGCGTGGTTCAACAACCAAGCCCCCCTTTGGCTAAAACCAGTTTCAACTAATGAAATGGCTTTGCTTGAAGTTCAATCGGCTTCTTGCGGGTTGTTACCTTCAATCATCCAAAATGAGCAATGATGCAACAACTTGGATCATTGCCAACCAGCTGCTATGTTTTGCATGGTCAACCATTGATCATGCTGGATATGGTAAGCAAACATTACTACATAAAATTCACGTCCAGTTATCCATGAGATTCCATGAGTAAACCCACCAAACCTTACTATAACTACCGAGCCATTAGCCATGAGTAAACCCACTATAAGCCACTATGACCAATCAATACATCCTCCACCCTGGACCTGCCTGGTTGTTGGCACTGGTACCACCCGCTTGCAACAGCACCACCGCTCGAGGGGCGCAGGACTGATTGATCTCGGGCTTTCCAATGACGAAGAGCACTCCAATGACCACCTGCAGGGACCCCCACTGGTTAGATCCGTGGGTTTATAAGCAATTGGACCATGCTGTGTAATGGATACAGTACCTTTATAAGCCATTTAACCATGAACAGTGGTTACAGTAACTTTGGTAAATACCATGAATGCTTGGTAATGGTTCACTACGGTAAATAGTAATGATTCCTTATTGGTGAGCGTTGTGAGCATTTACTACCTATCAGTACAGGTTATATCTACCCTAACGGGTAGTTACCCTAGTTATAAGCTAAGTTAGCTAACTGGGCAGCACGGCTCTGTGCAAATGCTTCCCGGCTTTTTTTGCAAGGGGATGCATGCATGAAAGATCCTATGATGCCATATAATGGTTGATCAGCGGCAATGATGGGTGACACATGGTAGAAACAATGATGGCTACATGACATGATGTTTATTGCGGCACCTTGCCAATTGAACGTGACATACTATTCCTTAATTCAGATAAACGTCTGTACGTAATAGGTATATCTGCATATGTATATATACTTATTCAAATGCGATTATATGTGCATATATGTGCTACACTGAAACTTTCATGATATATATTGTGTGTGTTCTTGCGTGTTTATCCGTGCTTCTGAAACCAAAAACGATGCTATTGCCTCAGCAGTCTTGGTCTCTAGTAATTAGTTTCCTGCATTCCTGCATGCCTTGCAGCAGTTTCAGCTACTTGGCAACAACTAACTCCTGTTGTGTACTTGGATCATGCCCGCCAAGTAACTGATTACTCTGCATGGTCACAGGGGTTAAAATCTACCTTATAGGGTTTATAAACATAGTTATATCTCAGTCACAACCCCAAATGCCCTGCACATCCAAGTATGTGATTTCGGCGCGCCACACTGCCACACCAAACTCTCCAATCTCTGCCTTATTATTCTGCGAGCGCAACCTCGAACCGGCATAGGGTCCATGGTGATGGCGGATGGTTCACGCATCTGTGGGCACATGTAGGGCACATATACGTTGGCCTAGGTGCGGGCATATAAGAAACCATTGCCATGGTCTGATATGGGATAGATGGTCCAACGTGAGTGATGCATTGTGCACAATCATGACGCAGTACAATCGACCATCACTGAGCGTTCTTGAAATCAATATGACTCACTTTTTATCAACCATTATCAATAGGACCAACCTTACCAACCACTGACCGTCATTGCTTTGGTTGGTGGTTAAGAGCCATCCCCCAAAAATATGTCAAACAACCAGCCATGCCTCAATACTGGGGAAAAAATCTCCAGAATATTTCAAGCTAGTCATTGACCATTGATGATGGCCCGCCATTGATGGCCCGCCATTGATGGCATTGACCATCGCCAACCCAACGAATCTTCGCGCTGCGCCCGAGGCCACCGGCAAGCCGCCCAAGTGTCGAATGGGCACCAGGTCCTTGCCAGTGATAGCCCATGCTGAGTGAGCTGGTTCTCTATGTTGCGTTGGTCCAATGAAACGACTGATAGGAAAATGGTTGTAGCATGCTATAGCTTTGGTCAAGTGATGGCCAATGATGGTGATGAGTGGTTGTCAATGCTTCATGGCATTTGCTGACCATTTATTCAATTATAGGGGTTAGTTGCGGTGAATTATGATTGGTCGAATTAAGGAAGCTTGTTGATCTTCCATCCGGTCGACCACGGGGGCTACGAGAGCGTCTTTAATGCAGTCGAATGCCCTGAGCAACCCAAGCCGTGGCCAATATCTTCGCACATAACTCCATGTTCGGCGCGAATGCAATCGTAGTGAAAAGCACCTGATCCATCCGACCTGTATCCGCATGTTCATCTGTCAGTGACCAATGTCACGCCGCTTTTGGTGGTATGAGGAATTCCCATTGCCATTGATGTGACTACCCTCCCACAAATCTGGTCATGGTCAATTCCATCATTTGTATCAATCACTGATTTATGGTCATGATCAATTCCATGACAGTCATTGAACTAAGTATAACTCATGTTTATATGATTGATATATTTATATGATCATCCCATGAATTTGATGAACTCTGTATTTCAGTGGTGGCTTTCAATCATTGTGCCCGACTAGTGTCAGGGCCGAGCACCTCAATGCAGCTGTCAGCTGTCCTTGCCCCTCATGGCAACATCCCACTTCTCCTGCAAGCAGTACAAAAAACACCCCGAATGCCAACCAGCCGCCTAACACCGCCAATTACAGGGGTTTCCAGCGTAGATTTTCCCCACCATTTCTAGCATAGGTCCAAAAATGGCGTGCTCCCAGTCCGCGCGTTGGTTTCCCCAATGAATCATGGCTATGAACAGCTGGGTGGTTTGTTGGTACTACCATTGCAATAAAACATAGATGGTGAAACCCCATGGCCATGGACAACCCCAAGCTGCCCTCAACCTGGTGATGTTTCTCCATGCTGATGCGCGCTCGCCTGGCGCACGCAACGATCCACAATGCGAAGCCTCACACAGAGCTGCTCACAGTGCTGAAGCTTAAGGAAGATTCCCTCGTCATCGCCATCCCGAAGGTTCAGCGAAGGCTGAGGGCAAGCTGGATCAGGGATGGCATCTTTTATATAACATTCTGATGATCAAAAATTTGCATTTGTTGACCATCATGTTTGATGCTGGTCAATATTGACCAATTATGGTTCACGAGAGCCGTTTGCACAGGGTAATGGCAAAAACTCAAGGGCTTTTGGCCTGGTCATCATCTCATGTTTGGATTTGGCTTCATTGCGTGGCTGAAATGGTTGAACGCAAATCCTCAGAACATGTTTGTCTATTAAAATGATATTCCAAATATTCCATGTTGGTCATCCCATGCACCCTGTAAAGGATTGCGCGAAATTGATGAGGCACTGGCAGGGAAACCCAACAAGTGTGGCAGCACAAAACAGCTAGAGCGGTTTCAACCCCTATGGAAAGCATTTGTCAATGAACCACCAATGTGTTGACATTTGGGAAATAAAAATGTCAATCCAACCAGTTATTGTTCAACCATTATTGTTGGATATCATCCCCTATTATTGGCCGTTATGTAACCATTACTCTTATTAGCCAGCCATTAACTATCATTGATCATGATTAACCATTAACATGACCGTGTTTGGTCCAGAAACGTGGGGCCGGCCACGGTAACCTTCGTGCGTTGCAACCAGCAGGTACCAACGAGGAGAACGCAGCTGGCTACTTGATCGTGCTTAGCATGCCCACATACACCGACTGTGCATTGAAAAGTAACAAAATAGCACGAAAAAAGGGTGGAGCTGCGTAAGTTGGTGCTGGTAAGTCATCGCTCCATTGTTGGCGGGAGGGCACTCCAATAATTTGGTAATGCTCTAATTCTGGGGAACAAATTCATTCCAAATAATGGTTTATGACATGCACCATGCTTTTTGAATGGATGGCACCCTGGAATCACTTCTATATAACTAGCACACCTATATAACATACACGTCACGACAAGGCATGTGATGCCTTCGAATGCCACCAACACTAGAAGCATGTCGCACCTGCTCCATCGCTCCGTGGTCCGTTCTTCTTCAGCCTTTCGATCTTCGTGTTCCTGCACACTTTGGGGCTTCAATGCGATCGAACCACCCAAACACCGATGGTTCAACAAATGATTTATCAACATTGTTGGCTTTTGGTTTTGATGATGGCTAGCTTGCGATTCAATAATGGCTAAGCAGTGGTACAATGATGCTGGATGATGCTTAACGATGGTTCAGCGGCTGAATCTTCGCCTTTTCCTCGCACCTGTCGAGCTGGGGAGAGGCGGGCAGTTTGGCCTGGGGGAACGGTGACAGGCACGGCCGCATGTGTGAGGGACAGAACCGTGGCTGGCAGTTGTGAAACTGTTGTGAAATATTTCGGTATTTGTTCTGTTTATGCAATGTTTTTGCATTTGTTGGTCAACATCCCGGGCATAAATCAAAAAAATCAAACACAAACATGGATCATGGTTTGTTACCATGGTCGGCTTGTAATAGGTTGCATTCCGCACATAGATGGGGAGAGAGAGAGAGAGAGAGAGAAAAAAAAAACAAAAAAAAAAACAAAAACAGAAATACTGAAAGAAAAAGGGAGAGGGAAGGTCGTGTTGTCTCATTCATTCATTCATGCGAAAAATGTGAGGTGTATATGGCCTAAATCAATCCCCTTCGCAGTGCACGTGCAACTGTGAAGTCCTTCTGCGCTTGAAAACTTCTCTTGGCACAAAGCGCCTGCATCCGAGCCTCAGCACTGCACGAAATCACAAAACGATCACCTTTGGAAACAAAAGGCGGTGATGATGTTGTTGATGAAATGTTCGCATTTAACGCATTTAATTAATCATGATACTGATGATGATCCTGATGATGATGATGATGATGGTGATGATGATGATGATGATGATGGTGATGATGATGATGATGATGGTGATGGTGATGATGATGATGATGATGATGATGATGATGAACATGTTCGTATTCAATGATGATACCGTCTTCCATGATGTCCATGATGTGGGTGAAGTTGATGATGTTGCTGATGAACATGTCAGTATCTAGTGATGATACCGTCTTCCATGATGATGTTGATGATGATGCTGATCCTCAAAAGCTTGTGTTGAACACCACCAAACATCAACTTCCAACCATTCACAACAACACTTTTTTTTGGTCCGCACGAGATAACCCCAATGGCCCAATGGAACAATGCATGAATTTGCGTGTGGTCCCCAAACACTTACAAACCACACCACGGCACATTACTGCTGTGTGCCAACATGTTGGCGGGTGGCAAGGCGCCTTACCCCCAGATCAACCTCCCAGAAACCACACGTTTGCGCCTTGCGAGCCGCAACTGCATCCTGCATGGCACTGATCCGTGTGGCTTGGCTGCTTACTTGGGAAGTTGGGACCTGGGGAAAAGTCCCTGGCCATATACGTTGCAATGATGGTAACTGGCGACCTCAAAGGCGAACATGTTTCATACCTAGGTGTTTTCAACCCTCCAAATCGAATATGCTGATCCGAACAAATGACATGTGATCATATATGTTTATTGATAAATAGGAAACACAAATTTACATACACACACATATATATATATCTATAAATATAAAATAAACATGTATTGGGTACACACGCGTATCAAATACGGTTTGGCATCTGGCATATGATTCTCGGATGTCTTGAAATTCATTAGATGTTCAGTCGTGCACTTCTATTGTTATTTTGTGGCATGATGTGTATTTCATCGTATTTCTATTGCATTGCTTACCCGCAGCGCCCATTTCCAGAGTGAAATTGTCAAAAAGTGCATTACCTGGAGACATCCTTTTTGAAACTAACGGGAAAATGGAGAAGGAATGAGCAAACGCCCCGTAAGGCCCCAGTTTATTTTCAAAACCAGTGTTGGAAATGTGGTTTTACATGGTTTTACAATGTTTTGACAACACCAGTGGCAGATTGACCGTTGAAACACGTCAAACCACGGGTACGAAAAATATCGAATGAACAATGACACCATGCTTCGAAATGAACCAAAATTCAAATTCATTTTCTTTCTTCGCCGTGCCCAGTTTGAAAAATTGTCCTCGTGCACCGGTTTGGTCCTGCACTGGAATCGCGCCGGCGTTGCCCTTGGCACCCAATAGCTTTTGTTCCTGCCACAAGAAAGGCGCGTTGAGCCCAACGGAAAAACAAATACACAGCAGGACACAAATGCCAAACAGGAACGGATTCCGGACGCACGTGGGAAAAAACCCTGCCCTGATGAAACAAAATCCAGCGAAGGGTGCTGAGCAGAAACCCGCTGGAAACAATGAGGCGATAGAAATTCCAAAACCGAGTCAACAAAAATAGAATAAAAATTACGTGCAACAACTCAGCGAGACAATGCGCTTTCATACTCGGATTTACCACCAACTCATGGAACAATGACAAGCTACAGAAGCGCCTCTGAATCTGCAACGTCTTCGGTGTTGTTGCTTGGCGGCGACATCACGCGGATTCAGTTTGATATGTATGGATTATGTGCAATAAAGATTGATTGATATTTGTGCATCGATGCGCGCGGGACCGGCTGGTCACTCACCGTCCCCTTGCTCTGAATGTGGCAGCGCCAATACATTGCGAATTTTGATGTTTTTGTTTTGAACTGCTGAACGTGTGTCTCTAAAGAAATATCCCGGTCATTCATGCAATTCCTTCATGTTCGCACAGCCAGTTTGAGAAGCAACCTAAATTCAGCGGCCGAACAACGTATTAAGAAACAAACACGCATTCCAAAGTCTGTGCAACCCATTGGTTTTATTGAATGGTCAAAGGCCGGAACATCCCAGAACAATTTCAACAAATGTGGGGGCAAACGCTGCCACCAAAGCAACAACCACAAAAACACTAGCACGCACAGCGAAACAAACGCAACAACAACCGCCGCAAACATCAACACACATTGACACACTCATAGGGAAGGGAAAAAACGCAACAACAATCACTCAACTACAATGACAACTGCAACAAAAACATGCGACCACTGCAGAAACACACATGGAACCATTGGGCAGCAGCGAAACCCACCACAGACAACAACCGCAACCGCAACCATTGCAAAAACATGTGCAAACAATCGTGTACAAAACATTTACAAATTAAAATGAACCAAACCAACAAACCAAGCAACTAACAAAAAACAACGAACCAACCAAAACAACAAAACAACAAAACTAACAACCTACCAACCAACAAATCGAACCGAACAAAAATTTGGCGCGAAAACATTGTGAAAACAACTCTAATAACAATTTTTCCTAATTACCGTTCCCCAAAAAAAAACAGACCCATTGATGCCAGACAAAATCAAACAATTGCACAAAAAACCCAAAATAAAAACAACGCAGTAAGGCACAAAAACAAAAATAACAGAAACTGAACACAACCAACAACAAAGGTTGGACATGCTGAACC
>VSDK01025594.1:1258-40503 GCA_009767595.1 Symbiodinium kawagutii | reverse complement strand
GCAATTTCCTAAGCGAACCTGGTTTCCAGGTCATGGTTTCCAGGCCCGTGCACGCTCGGGAAGTGTTTGTGCTACAGCCACAACCTGTCCTTTTCAGGCAAACATGTAGTTCTCGCGGGCAACCCACATGGTTGGTACGTTCTTTTCGTTTTTTTTTTTTTTCCCTCCCATTGCGTCCAGAATCGTCCAAACACGTCTGAAGGACTGGCATTTCCAACAGCTGTCGCTGCGCAGGAATATCGGCATGTGCTGTTTATTTGTGCTGACATGCGGTGCCCCACTGCATCCTCCAAGTAGCCCATGATGGGCGATGTTGATTGCAGGAAAAAGATGATAAAAATGATGATTATCAAAAAAATGGTGTTGAAACATGTGATTTTGATAATTCATGATGTTGATGATGATGGCGCCGGGTGAAGGTTGTTAGATTTTATCACGGTTAGTTTTTTTTTTCCCTCTTCCGTTTTTTTCCATTTTCGCCCTTTTCCATCTTCTCTTTCTTCTCCTCCTTCTTCCCCTTTTTTTTCGCTGCCAGAAGGAAGGGACAGATAGAATGCCAAAACAGTGGCCAGTGCCCGATCTCAGTGCAAGGCACCATAACCGCCACCGTCCGATGTCAGTGAGCAAGGCCGGACCTCAACGGCCAGTCTGATCCCAGTGGGCACGGCTGGACCTGCACTGCGGCATGCAAGACAATATGCCAGATGGAATGCCAGAAGTAAAGGCCACATGAAATGCCGCAAGGGATGTTGAAAGATATGCTAAATAAAATGCCAGAAATTATGCGGGATAAAATGCAAAAAAAAATCCAAAAAAAATGCGAAGAAAAAAATGCCAGAAAATATGCGAAATAAAATGCCAGAGAGATGCGCCAGAAAATGCCAGATAAAATGCCAGAAGGTGAACCACATAGAATGCCAGAAAATACGCGAAAAAATGCCGGAAACATACGCCAGAACATATGCCATATAAAATGCCACCATCTTTTGCCATGGTAATCACTGCAAATAAAGCAATTGATGGAATTTTTGTCAAAACATATGTTTTTTGCGAATGTGTTGTTTTGGTCCGTTTTCTTTCATCGTTTCTGGACAAACCAAATCTTGGTCATGAGTCATGATTTTGATGGTGTTGGCGGGAAATGGTGCTGGTGATGATGCCCGGCGCTTTTGGAGGCGCAGCCTTCAAAAACGAAAATGTCTGCAAGGCGACAATCAATAAACAAAAAAAACGTGGGAACCGACAACCGAACAAAGAAAACGCTGGAAACAAACCAACAAATGTGTTACAACATATCAACAAAACGACCGCCCTAACAAAATCATTGAAAACCTATAATGTTGGGAACGGTTTTTGATCACGTGTTTTGACTCACAAAAGCGACGCCGGCGTGTTTTTTTTTTTGCAGGTTAAATGTTTCAAGTGTGGGCTGAAAACTGGCACCCCTTCCGGTTTTTACCCGCAAACGTATTTCTCGCCGGTGGCGTCCATTTTTTTTTTTGGGTTTCCGTTTTCTCAATTGCCATTGCGTTATGTAATGAAAAATTGGGTTTGCGCTTGCAAAATGGCCTGCTTCCACCACAGTATGGGATCCAAAGAAAAGCTGGCGCACAAATTGTTCAACTGAACCTCATCGACGGCAAGGCCGTCCACCTAAACGGTGGGACGAAAATTTGGCAAAATTTTCACATCAATATTTTAATGAACCTTGGGTCCACGCAGCCTGTGAAAGGCCAGAGCGGCCTATGTTGGAGCCGCGTTTTGTACAGTTTTGCGTTGACTCTTAGGTTACCCCAAATGTCCTTTTAGGATCGAGGTGACTCGGATGGGCGAAACAAAGAAAAGATCATCCCAGAAGATGAAATCATGGGAAAACAATCTCGCACAATTCGTACGATCACGTGCACAACCACGCAATGTGCGCACAAAATGCTTGCATGCTACTACAAGTAACAAAATGACCACACAAATCGGGGGCAGAAATTTCCAACATAAGATGTTGCAGACATAAGAAATCCTGAAGTGACAACTTATTGATTTTGAATGCGATGGTGGTATACAAAAATTGATGTTTTTTTTTCGTTTGTTTTTTTTTTGATGTTTTTGTTTTTTGTTGGTGTTTTTTTCTGCTGTTGTTTTGTTTGTTTTTTCCGGTGTCTTTCTCTGGTGATTTTCCCTTCCTCGCATTTTGTTCTGGCGCATTTTTTTGTTGCTGTTTTGTTTTTTGTCTTATTTTTTTTGTCCTTTTGTCCTTTTCATTGACACCTTTTTGTCTTTCGTGTTTTTTGCTTTGCTAATGTTTTTTCCCCGGGCGTCTTCTCTCTGATTTTTTTTTGTTTTGTTGTTCTGGTTTCTGGTCTGTTTTTTTATTTTTTTTTATCTTTCTGGTGTTTTTCTCTTCTGGTGTCTTTTTTGCTTCCGTGTGTTCTCTCCGGCGTTTTTTCTTTCACCTTTACTGGTGCGTGCCTTCTGTTGGCATTCTTTTTCTGCAGGTGTTTTTGTTTCGGCGTTCTTTGTTTGCTCGTGTTTTTCCCTGGTGGCGATTGTTTCTGTGTTGCTTGTTTTCCCCTTTTGGTGTTTCTATTTGGTGCCCTTTCCGTGGTGCTAATTTACCTGGCGGTGACTTGGCTGCGGCCCCTTTGTTGGCTGCAGCAATCACCTGGCTGCGGCGTTTACATGGTCTTTGGCTTTACTTGGTTGTCATGAAACACTTGTGGGGATGTGACATTTACTTGGTTCTTGCGTTTGCTTGGCCGTTGACACCTTCTTGCCTGTGACACCTACCGGGCGGTGACCGCCACTTCGCTGAAACATTTGCTTGCCAATGACACTCATCTGGCTGGGGCGCCCACTTTGATGTTGCGTTTCCTTTTGCTCCGCCTTGGTTCCGGAGGCGACGACGAAGATGAGGTTGACAATATTGAGGATGCTGAAAACGACAACGGTGATGATGATGATGATGATGATGATGATGATGATGATGAAAATGAATATAAAACATGATGATGGCGATGATGATGGCGATGATGATGATGATGATGATGATGATGATGATGATGATGATGATGATGATGATGATGATTACGATGACGATGATGATGATGATGATGATGATGATGATGATGATGATGATGATGATGATGTTGATGTTGACGGTGAGAAAACAAAAATGACGATGACAATGGTAAAAAAAGAGAATGCCGACCGCGACGGCGACAATGTTGATGATGAGGATGATGAGGATGATGATGATGATGATGATGATGATGATGATGATGATGATGATGATGATGATCTTGCTCCTTTCGTCATTGAACTTTCAAAACGTCGCGGGACGTGTGATTGTGTGTTGTTTGGACTTGTAAACGCGCCTTTTAGCAAAGGGCCATGCACTTTTTGCCAGTTTCATGTTCCAAATGTGTCTCGCGCACCATTTTGACTTGCTAATGTCCGATTTGCCGCGCCATCATGCATCGTTTTGCACATTTCGCCTCCAAAAAGTGGTTCGAACGTAAACTTTTACAATTTTGACTTGCAAACGCGCGTTTCGCTACAGCATGCTACAGCGCCGTGCTCTTTATTCACATTTCATGGTGAAAACATCCCTTGAACATGTCAATTCTTTGCAATTTCGACTTGCAAACTTGCGTTTTGCCACCGCGAGGTGAATTTTTGGGGATCCATTTCCGAATTGACCTCCGCACCTATCGTTTTGCCAAACCTACCTGGTGGAACATCCCGGGGCACAAAACATTATAAAACATAACATGGCGGGCCCTTTCTATCAGTCACTCGCACACACATCTGTGATTTTCTCCCTGATCTGACACACTGACCGCTGCAACTTTACATGAGTCAAACGTTTGGTTTCTCAATTTCCTTCGACAAATCTTTTTACAGGTATTCGCACATCGATTGCGCCCATGCAGTTATACAACTTTCTACATCCACAACATGCGGAAATGAGTTCGTGCATATACAGTATATTGCTGATTAATTAGAGCGTGAGGCAGTTGTTCGCACTTAGGATGCATGAGGCGGGCGCCTGTTTTCGGTTGATGGTTCGAGGGTTTCAAGGTGTATCGTTTTAGGGTGTATGTCTCTAGATTTTATGGTTTTATGGCCATGGCTTTTGTGTTTATGGTTTTAGGTTTTGTGATTTGAGGTTTAGGGTTTCAGGGTTGATAAAATTTTGCGTTTACAAGTACCTTCTGACTTTTTGGTTTGTAGGATTATGTTTAGGATTATGGTTTCAGTGTTAAGGTTGACATCCTTAGGTTTATTGTTTTAGCGTTAATGATTTTTAGGGTTCAACTTTTTAGGGTTATAGGGTGTATGGTTTAAGGGCTGAAGGTCATCAGGGTTTTCGGGTGTGGTTTAAGGATTGATCGATTTATGGTCTTTGGTTTAGGGCTTCTGGGGTTATGATTGTAGGGTTTGAGTGTCTATCGTGTTAGGGTTTACGGTTTAAGGTCTACATTTTTCTTTGCGTTCTGGTGTTAGGGTTTCTGGATTTAGGCTTAAAGTTTTTTGAGCGTGTGGCTTTAGGGTTTATGTTTTTGGTTTTTAATTTCAAGGTTGATGATGGTTTGAGGTTTAGGTTTTCTTTTTTCAGGTGATGCTTTACCCCAGGTTTTGGGTTTTATGTTTTAGGTTTATGGTTTTGGGGATCATAGCTTGAGGCTTTTTTTGGGGTGCATGGCCTTGGGGTTTCGGTCGAAAATCAATGAACACCCTTAAACAGCCCTAAACCCTAACAGCCCAAGGTTATTGCGAAAGTGTATGAAGAACAACCAGT
The DNA here is from genome assembly GCA_009767595.1 of Symbiodinium kawagutii. Taxonomy (NCBI): domain Eukaryota; class Dinophyceae; order Suessiales; family Symbiodiniaceae; genus Symbiodinium; species Symbiodinium kawagutii. Next base: position 35,705 of record VSDK01025594.1, on the reverse strand, counting down.
GAAAGCCTGACAGCCTACTTGTCTTGGGTTGAGGCTTTAGGCTTTTAGTTAAACAAACCAGTGAAAAAACACAGAACATTTTGGAAAGCCAACAAAGCTAACATACGCCAAAAACCAGGATTTGCCAGGATCCCAAGTGGGCCACCCTGGGTTCGCCCAATTCAAAAATCCATGGAACCATCGAACAACTGATGAACACAAATTAACTGTTTGCAGAGCTCTTTGGTTCCCATTTAGCGAGCATAACTGGTCATCCCTCATCGAGATGATGGCAGGGACCTTTCGATTAGGCCTTTGCCACTTGTTGCCGCGCGAGTGCTCTTGTTTGAGGAAAAGGTTTGCATACACAACTGAACTCACCCGCCAGATTGTCGCTGAAGATTTTGCGACGAGCACCTTCGGTCCACAGTTTTGCCTTGGCGTGCGTTCTATCGAAATTTTCGAAGTCGACGGTCGTCCAAAGCCGATGCGCCTTTACTGCTTCACAGGGTTTTCGTTCGTTGGAAATTCAACAGCCAGCCTCGTGCCAGCGTTGGCCTTGGCACGATCAAGATTACTCAGCGATTTGGATCAACTTTGTGGCAGTCCATGGTGCGGTGGTGCCATCGCTGGTTGCCGTGGTGATGCTTTGACGATGGTGATGCTGCGGAGACTGGACAGTGGTGGTGGCTTCGTCCGCTGGGTTCTGGTCGCATTTGATGGATGCTTGGCAGTGATTGTTCAAGTTCATGCTGCTGCTATATACTGTTCGTCATCATGATAGACAATTGGTTGCTGAGCTGATCAATTTCACATCGGACAAAAACAAGTGACCCAATAAAATGCCTTGACATCAGTGAAGTGGACCCTCTAAGGCCAGAAAATCATCATAGACTCAGGAATAGGAGCATCACAACAGAATAATGCAGTAATGCATAGTAACACAATCACAACAAAAAGGGCAAAGTGCATTTCACAACAACACATTCCGCAAGCACTGTCTGTGCAACAGAAAACCAACGGTTGAGAATGGCCATGACTATGACCACTACTACTTCATATTGTGCTAGTTATATACAAGTAATGATATGCTCCAGTCACGTACAGTTGCTAGGTTACTAGATGTTACATGACATGTTAAATCAAAAAATATGATCATCTTCCTAAAAGTTACTTTTTGTTACAAGTTGAAATGCTGATGATTTTACATGAAATTACAAGTTCAAATGCTATAGTTGCTGTCATATTCATGAAATTATCACTGAAAATGCTGTTGCTGCTGCTGCTGCTGCTGCTGCTGATGATGATGATGATGATGATGATGATGATCCAATGATGCTGCGGCTCTTGCGAGTTGTCGTTCAGGGTCTTAGCATGCTGCCGTCGCAGCGTCTCCGTCCGCGGACGTCGTAGCTCGTTGGCGGCGGGTTTCCGCTGGACACCACCGTCGTTCGAACATGTGCCACCCCGTGCGCGGCGCAACGCCACGGGGACATGCCGAGGTAGCTGATCATATCCCAAGGGTTTGTCCAAAGAAATCTATCAGGATGGTTGATGGCTGATGATTTCAAAATGTTTCAACTGTCCCAAGATGCACTGATCCTTCGTGATGGTTGATGCATGTTGATACCCTGATGTACCAAAGGTTGATGCACCAAGCGATGCCTCCCACGCTCTTGTTTTACCTCGCCAGCTGCCCGACTGTGCAAGAGCTATGTCACCGACATCTTCACACTCCTTTTGAGGTGATTCATCTGCAACTTGAGAGCTATGGCCTTTAACAAACATCACCAGCTAGCTGGTGGTCATGGTCGGATCAAGCTGTAAGTAATGGTTATGGTTGAGTTACAAGTTATGTAGATGGAAATCATAGTTTTGAGTTAGAAGTTGCAACAAACATAACTCATAAGCTGCATGATGGCATGTGTTGAAGTTGAGGTGCCAACTTCACAACCGGCTGCGTTCACCCTGCTTTATTCTGACGGGGGAATCCAACTGTTAACCTGTATCGAATGGCTCATAAAGGATGATTTGGGGGGGGGCCCCTATTTGGAGAAACCACCAAATATGGTTTTGCTTACGAAGCATTACACACAAATAAGTCATGGTTATCCATGGTTGTCCATCATCATCCATCTAGAACACGAACCATGTTTCTCCATGGTGAAAATGCTTGCGAAAGGTATTCAGTTGTGGCCAAATTTTGAAATTGGTGCACCTGCGCATCTCAAACACCACTACTAGTTGGTCGACCACTACTCATTTGATGATGCAGCTAGTAGTAGGTGACCACTACTAGTTGGTATTTCATGCATCTCAAACATCTCAAACATCATTCATCACTACTAGTTGGTCACCAGCCGCGGTCAGTCCATCTCACTGAACAGCGGCGGACTCTCGTGCTGGCCTTGCGCAAGCTGCTCAAAATGGATCAAGGATGGCTCCAATAGTGGTTGATGATTCATTGCTATGAATGATGGTTCATATAGATACATCACAAAACATGGTGGTAGTAATTGATGAATGGTTAATGATGGTAATGGTGGTTCATTTGTGAGGGTTGATGATGGAATAATATGGTATGCATTACTTGTAAAAACAAGACTTTGTCGTTGTCAATATGAATGATTCATGATGTTGAATAAAACCCTTTTACTAGATATTGTAAATATCAGTGGTTTAAACATATTAAATTATGAATCATGTTAGGGGTCAATGATGGTGGTGATACCAATGCAATGCTGGTTATTTATTATCAGTTGTAGTGCATATGGATGGCAAATGAGTGGTTGATTAAATGGTCAATGATGGCCAATGGATGGTTAATGATATCAATTTTAAGTCAATCAAAGACGACTCTCAAACGTCATGATGCAACTAACAACCAATAGTTGTATCATGTTTAGTGAGGTGAGTGACAATAACTACTATTGATTAATGACAGATTGTGTTTAGTGATTAATGATGTTCAATGATGATGAAATATCCCTATGCTACTGCACTGCCAATATTTCACTTAAATTAGAACATTGATGACAAGAACATACAGAACCATAGATTAACCGCCATGAACCATTGATTAACCACCAAAATCTAGAGATTAACCATTGATTAACCATGGGTTAACCACCATTGATTGCCCATCAACCATTGGTTGAATCTTTGTTTGCAACACTTTTTTCTCACTTTCAACTATGACCGTGCGCAACGACTTTCGTTTCTGCACGGCTGGCACGGTGACCTGTACATCTTGCCGCTGCATTGGCGGAGACGCCAGGCCGGTGCTCATCCCTTCTACTCGCCAGTGGCAATGGGAGATACAGCTGTACCAGCTGAGCATACGCAGTTGCTTACTCAAATCTCAAAGTGGCTGACATGATCAACTCAATTATCAACTCAATATGGATCTCCCATTGATCATCCCTTCCCCTTTTTAATTCACAAAAAAATCCTTTGCAAACGTTACCGTCTTTCCATGCCATAGGCCAAGTCGTGAGCGCAATCGGTTCCTCCTGCTTGGTCCTCCTACTTGAATGATACCAAGTCATGCAGGTTACAAAGTAGGAACTCCAAATGGAATGGCCGACTTGTCATACTTCCAATCGATTATGTACGTATATTGGTGTATATAATGGGCTTAGTGGGCTTTATCAAATGGTTTAATCATCAATGGTCAATGGTGTTTCACACGGGTTCCAAACTTGATATTTCGTGGTAATTTGACAAAGCTGGAGAATTCACCTTTTTTAGATGGTTTACTTGTTGGGAGTGGCTGATTCCCGGTCATGTAGCTCATTACTGGAAGGTAGAGGGCTGGGCCCGCAGTTAGCAACTGGTCAGTGATGATACGGTGAAACTGGAACTTGTTGCTGGCCCGCGAGCGTGTGCCGCAGCTCTTGGTATCATCCAACTGAGTACAGAGCTGGGATGGGTGATAGGTGGACCTAGCCGAGGTTTGGTAAAAACGCCATACATTAAAATAAACAAATATATATATATGTAAATATGTATATATGTATAAATGAAAAAATGTAAACACAAATTAATTTTAAAATCAACATTTGATACCCATCATTGAATTTCTTGGACTAGGACCACTGCCTGATCATGATTTGAATCGCTCTCGCGCAAGCAATCTCCAGCACTGCCAAGCATGTGGGCTGCAGCAACGGACCATCCATGGAATTTTTGCAGAGTGATGCCCTCCAGTTAATGGTTTTTTCAATGAGCCATTTACCTATAGTTGTTTCTATTTTAGCTAGATCTATCGTAACTGATAATTGATAACTATCTTTGGTAAGAACCCAACTTAACCGGGGGACACCCGTCTGTATATATTGTTTTTTCACGCCGCTTTCGGTTTTGATGTTGCAAGTCAAAGTTGCCAGCTGGATGATGTCCAGTTATCCGTGAAATCAGTTATCCATGAAATCAATCAGTACTAGTGCAACAGTTGTTGCAATGGTTCTTGGCAAAAGAAGCTGTGCGTCAAAACGGCCCCTTGAAACAAGCAAGCGTTAGAAATCATTTCCAACAACTACCATTTGGTTGGGCCACTCATGGTATCTCCTCAACTCCCCCTTTCAAGGGCCATAGGGATACCCGTAAAACAATCATTGTTCCACCAACCAATCAGCCACCACCAGCTGCTGTGATCTTCACACTTGACAATTCCTGGTGTAGGATCCAGCGCCTAAACCCCGACACTATTTGGTTGTGAGTACCTTGCCGTTGAGATGCTCACAGTGAGCCGTCACGAAACCACCATGTAATCATCTCTTTAAGCCATGGCGAATCATCCTGCACTCAAAGACCCGCGGCAAACCATGGACTATACCATGTTGTATTTCCTTTCAATAACCAACGTGAAACCATCCTGCAATTTCTCGTTCAACATTAGAAGGCACATCGAACTCATTTGAGCCAATGGCGATGCCATGCTGAACCTATCATTCACCAAACCACCATTATAATCATCAATTTTGACGGTCATCCAAGCATTGCTGATCGGTATCTTCAAACCATCACTCATGCTGCAGCATCTACACACTGGTAATCTAACATCGCCGCACGGAAACCCCCAGCCATTACAACTAGTTTACCTTTGAAAAATCATGAACTTGACTTCTGCAAAATCAGGGCTCCCAGGTGCTCACTCCATCCGTCAGCATGACCAGGGCCTTCTACTTGTTATCAACATCGCTGGCTGCAATGGCAACTATCGTTTAGCTTGTCAGAGGCCAGCCTCGCCGCGCGTGACCAACAATTTGTTTCGAGTTAAAAAAGCGCGACAAGCCTGGTGAAAACGCTGGGGCGGCAATAGTCGCAGGTGGCGAGCAATATCATTTGTGTCCAGCGCGGCTTTGCGCAGAACGCTTCTCATGAACATCCCCGCCCCGATGTGTTGAACAGCATGGTAAGTTTCAAGGCCAACACCAAACGGTTCCCTCCGGTGTATCGTCTGGAGCCTCCGCCTCCGGTGCATCGTCTAGGGCCTCGTCTCGTCGAACAGCGGCCCGCCAGGCCCTGAGCCGTTCTCTCTCGGCCTCCTTCGCGGCACATTAACTTTTAGTGTGAATTTCCACGGTCAAGGCTTCATGTCCATCAACGGTTCCGCCCCTAGGGATCGCGCCTCGGCTCGTAAACGAGCGCGCCGCGCAGCCAGGTGCCGCTGAGTCCGGTGGGCGGCGGCCAGCACGGCCAACCGTCGTGCTCTGCCCTGGGCGCACTCCTCAGGGTCGTATGCCATGAGGGAGCGCCAAACAGAGTCGCATTGCGTCTGACCTCCGCCTCCAGCGGAGCCTCCGCCTCTGAGGAATCCACCTCGATCCCGCCTGCAAAAGCCCATGCTTGGCCCATGTGACTTCGAGTCCTCACGCCAGGGACTTCTGCTAACCTTTCACCGCGCAAGAAAGTTTAGCGTTCTACCGGCAATTTTGCGAAATCAATCGTGACCTTGTTTGCTTTCCTTAGGGAATCTCGTGTATTTGGGTCTGGGGAACAAATGGATCTTACCATTTTGTAAAATGCTGCGGTGATTCGTCGTCCGGCTTCCCTCAGAAGTTCTGAGACTCCAAATGAGTCAGAGTTAGATTGGAAATACTGTGGTTAGTAGGGGCTGATAATGGTGGCTCAAAGTTTGCCTCGCGAACATAGTGGTCAATGGTGATTTGGTGTGCTACACAATGGTCAATGATGATAATTACCACCGGTGGTTCACAGTAGTGAATGATATGCCCACCCTCGTTTGCATCTGTCGCAGATCAGGCAAATATTGCATATGTTTGACAACAAACAAATGTTAGTGTTCGAAGTCTGCGCGTCAATGATCGAAGACTTCTTGGCCGTCGATTGTTCCAAACTTTGGAATCATCAAAAAAGATCAGGACGCTAACATGGATGCATCTGTGCATGCGCCGGTCTTGCTTTTCAAGCAAAAGCGAAGAACTTCAACAAAATATACATATGTGTGTTGGTGCATGTATGCCTGGTTCCACGTTTATGTCTGCATGGTGCACGGCCCAAGTGGGTACAATACATGTATGTTTGTATGCGGCCAAGCCTGCGTGTATGTCCAAACTGTGTCTGTAAGAATCTGAATCTATGTGTAGTAGTTGCGTGCGCATGCATGTACATGCAAACGCATTGCGTTTGTACATGCATGTGGTTGCAAATGCGAATGCATATGTACATGCATTTGTAAATTGACAAAAAATGCAGATGTGAATGTACAAAAGACAAAATATACTGTATGTAAATAAAACACAATGAACATGTATATGTGCGCGTGACGTTCTGTGACTCTTGGGTTTGGCACTTTGTGTGCGCACGTGTGTTTGCATGCTTGTGGGCACACGCCAAAGTACACACGCATGTATGCCTGTATTTCAAAAAGGCATGAAAGCATATATGCAAATGTGCATGCATGCATGCATGCATGCATGTATGTATGTATGTATGTATGTATGCATGTATGTTTGTATGTATGTGTATGTCTGTATGTCTGTATGTCTGTACGTCTGTACGTCTGTATGTCTGTATGGATGGATGGATGGATGGATGCATGGATGCATGGATGCATGGATGTACGTACGTGTGTATGTGTGTATGTGTTCATGTCTGTATGTGTGAATGTATTATGTATGTATGTATGTATGTATGCATGCATGTATGTATGTATGTACGTCTGTATGTATGGATGTATGGATGTATGTATGTGTATGTCAGTATGTCTGTATGTCTGTATGTCTGTGTGGATGTATGGATGTATGGATGTACGTATGTATGTATGTATGTATGTATGTATGGATGGATGGATGGATGTATGGGTGTATGGATGTATGGATGTATGGATGTATGCATGGATGTATGGATGTATGGATGTATGTATGTATGTTTGTATGCATGTATGTTTGTATGTATGTGTATGTCTGTATGTCTGTACGTCTGTACGTCTGTATGTCTGTATGTCTGTATGTCTGTATGTCTGCATGTCTGCATGTCTGCATGTCTGTATTTCTGTATGTCTGTACGTCTGTATGTCTGTATGTCTGTATGAACGTACGTATGCATGTATGTATGTATGTCTGTATGTCTGTATGTCTGTATGTCTGTATGGATGGATGGATGGATGGATGCATGGATGCATGGATGCATGGATGCATGGATGTACGTACGTGTGTATGTGTGTATGTGTTCATGTCTGTATGTGTGAATGTATTATGTATGTATGTATGTCTTTGTGGATGTATGGATGTACGTATGTATGTATGTATGTATGTATGTATGTATGTATGTATGTACGTATGGCTACGATTGACCCGTGCTCAAATCCTGCAGCTGCTCAATCATTGCTCATCGCTCATGGTTTGGCCCCCGCCACCAATGGTTTGGCCCTAGCTGGGACCCGTAGCCATATCCTGCAGCTACTTGGATTTGCATCTCCAGTTCACGAACCAGGGTTACAAGGGGCGGCTTCTAGGGAAGCAACCCTGCTACACATCCAAGTACACCTTGTCATTGGTCTATTCCCTATTCTCGCTACTTTCACCTATCAATCCTATCATCATCATTAACCGGCGAATTAACCAGTAGTTATTCACCATAAGTTGTTCACCACCGTGTAATTAATCAGTAACCAATCGCCCTGCGCATTAATTATATAACCACTGGTTGTTGCTCTTCATGAGTTACAAACCACTAGTGAATCACCATTAGATGTTAACAAATCAATCAAACTCTTGCAGCTTTGCTACTCAAAATCCGAATCGGAGTCTGAGCCGAACTCACTCAGACTGTCCGAAAACTCCGCGTTTTGCCTGCGAGGGACTCCGGGACGACCCCTTGTGAGCCCACCAGCCATCAACCACCTTTAACAGTTTAACCATGATAAGCGTCATTCTTAGCAAGGACTGTTCATGAGTGTTCATTGTTATTTTGATTATATAATCAATCAAACCTTATTGCCCAACTTAAAAACGATATGAACCACCATTGGCCACTATCAACCAATGCTATTTGTTTATTAAATCACCGTTCACTGGTTTACTCAGCCAATCATACTCAGGACACTTACCATGCGCCAACCTCAGTCAGCTGAGTCACTGTTTTCGTTACCCATCTTGATCAGCCATTAGCCAGCAGTATGCATCTTGGCATTTACCGCCATGAGTAGTATTTCCAGCCATTGTTCACTATTACGAACATTTGTTGCTGATTAATCACTGACCAATTATCTAGCGATGTTAGCCGTTGCATGTTCTTGACCGACCAACCATTAATAAGCAGAATAATGATTCGTGTTAGCTATAGCAAAGCGGCTTGTTAACCATGTTAACCCTTTTTAACAATCCATAGTTTGCCATCATCAAGCACAAAATTACTTTGTCACTACCTGCATGTTTTGACAATTTATTGAGTATCGTCCTTTACCATTCGTAGCTACTAATCGTGAATTGGCCATTGGAAACTGTTTAGAAACCTTATCAAACCTTGTTAACCCTTCTTAACCATTTTTCATCATTAAGCTTCACAATGCCCCTGAATAATCAGTGGCTCAATCATTAATCGCTCCACCATCAAGCATCATTCATCAACTCAAGCCTTGCCAACTAGCATCAGTCCCAGCCCATCATCATCATCATCATCATCATCATCATCATCATCATCATCATCATCATCATCATCATCATATCCCTAGTAATCATGGATCATTCAGCATGTGTCGTCATCATCCATCAGTCATCATCAACCATACCTTTTTGTTCCTAAGTATTCCTTATGCAAACTGGTTGGTGGTTTCAACCCCTATGAAAAATATTGGTCCACCAACCAATTGTTAATAACCACTAGGGAAAATAAACAATGTTTAGCCACCAGCCAGCTAACCCATGCCAAATTCACTATTGCTTGATGATGGATGATGAATGCTGATTCACTTTTGATGATGATTCACTATTACTTGATCATGGATCAACTTAGTATTCCTCATACTTAACTCATGCCCAACTCACTATTGGTTGATCATCATCATCATCATCATCATCATCATCATCATCATCATCATCAGCATCAGCATAAGCCATCATAAGCCATCATTAACCATGTTGAAATCATTGAAATCACCCAAGTTAATCCATCCATCCATCCATCCATCCCTACCACCCACCGGTCCCCCGCCTGGCCACCGCCGCCTGCCACGGCTCCGCGTCCGCGCTGGACGCCAAGTGGAAGGGAGCTGCCAAGCACGGCGCAACCAGGGACGTTGGATGGCGCTGGGCTGAGCTGAAGATTCTGCTGGAGATTTGCGGATTTTTTTTTTTTTAGTTCTCCAGAAATTTGTTGATCTTTGGTAGTTGGATCTCTCTCACTTGGTACCTCAGGATCTTTGTTGAAAAGGTGACTAGATTGACTAGTACAAGGTAACAGGATGGGAACTTGGTAAATACTGATTGTTAATACTGGTTGAGAAGTTGATGCCAGGTAAGCGGGTGGTCAAGGGTAAGCTGATGACGGGCAGTAAAGATGATTGATAGTCGTGGTTGACAGGGGTTTGTGGACCATCAATGGTGAATGAATATGATCGAAACTTCATGATCCGATTGTGCTGGCAAGGCTACGGAAAGTGGTGGTTGATGGTGGTTGCTAGTTGATCGATGAAAATGGACAAGTGATCAGTAAATGATTGTCATATGGCTATGTGCCAAAATACTGGCACCCCCAAAACCAATGGCTTCCTTGTGAAATGACCATTCTTGGGTGGATTATGGTTACCCTATTTTGGCCCATGCCCAAATGATGGATCATAAGTTTGTTTCGTTGATGTGGATCATGGAGGCAAAGCTTGCCCGTAGCAAGAAACCAACATAAATGTGCAATGAAATAAATGAAATAACCGCAATGAAAAAAACATAAAACAATCGTTAATCAAAAAGAAATACCAAGCATTTCGTATAGCTCCAATGCTCCTGAATCACTCTGGGACGGTATCGGTCCTCCACGGTCCACCATCGTCAACAACCTTTTACCATCACTATAAGCATCACTCACAATATCCCCCAAAAAAATCAGGTTTTTGGTTCAACCTCACCATCCTTAACCATCCCGCAGAAGCACCAAATTCACCATCCTTACCCAACCTCAACCGTCCTTAACCATCCTTAATCTTACCCAACCTCCACCCACCCAACCTTACCGGGCTCACGGGGCTCACCGGCACTGTCTCCAGCATCTGCTTCCGGCCTCCTGCTTCGAAGAGGCCCTTGACTTGCTCGGGATCCGCGCCCACACCGAAGATCTGAAAGTCTGACATGTAGCCCCAGGCCTCCTGTCGCGGCCATCCGGAAGTCGCTGGTGGTGACAGGCAGATGGGATACTGGAGATTGATTGATTGATAGATGGATGGATGGATGGATGGATTGATAGATAGATTGATAGATAAATATACGTGTATAGTTAAACGGTGGTTTCTTCAAACAGGGAAGCCCTCAATCGGTTGGTTTTATTAATTACTATAAATAGTTCAGATTGGATGACTTTGGGGGTCCCCTCTTTTGAGAAGCACCTATTTGCCCAATGAAAATTCATTTTTTTCATGGAACAATCAAGATTAGGCTTTACAAGTATTGTCCATGTTCAACCGTTATTCACCATTGCAACTTTACTGTCATTAATAATCATTGACGGAGTGTCAATGGGGAACCGCGAACCAAGGACGGCCATCCTTAACTATTCATTGAAAACCACATCAACAATCAATAAACCAAAATCTAACCACTCACCATCATTCCACAAGTGATTAACCAAAAAATCAACCATGTATCAAGCATCAATAGACCACTAATCAACCACTCATCAACCCTTCCCCACTTCACCATCATCCACCACCATTTAACCATCAATTTGACCATCACTTCATCCACCATGGTTAAGTGATCATCATCCACCACCGTCATCATCCATCATCATCCACCATCATCCACCATCATCCATCAACATCCACCATCATCCACCATCATCAACCAACATCCATCAACATCCACCATCATCCACCATCATCAGCCATCATCCACCATCATCAACCATCATCCACCATCATCCACCCTCATCCACCATCATCCACCCTCATCCACCATCATCCACCCTCATCCACCATCATCCACCGTCATCCACCATCATCAACCATCATCAACCATCATCCACCATCATCCACCGTCATCCACCATCATCAACCATCATCAACCACCATTTAACCACCACGTAACCACCATGTAACCACCGTTACTTCACCACTCCTCCACCAGCGTCGCCGCCAAGGTGCCCGGCAATTCCGCGAGTTGCCCACCACGCCGATGGTGCCCCGCGCGCGGCCGCGCTTCACACCCAAGGAGCGACCGTCCACGTAATACCTGGGAAGTGGACCCGAACTGGCAACAGAATGCTGGTGAAATAGTGGTTAAGTGGTGGAGAATATCTATTGGTTACATGGTGGTTAGTGGTGGTTAGTGGTGGTTAGTGGTTATCATATTTCATTCATAGTCAGGATGGTTCAATGGTGGTTAAGTGGTCGTGCAATGGTGGTGCAGTGGTGGTCAAATGGTGGTTAGTGGTGGTCGATATAATGGGTTAATGGTGGTTAAGTGGTGGTTAAATAGTTGTTAAGTGGTGGTGAATATACAATGGTTAAATGGTGCTTAGTGGTGGTCCAACGGTGATTAATGATGGTAGTTGATGGTTGTATGTGGTGGTCAAGTGGTGGCTGATGTTTTTGACATGGAGGTTCATGATGGTGAAATGGATTTGAATGGTGTTCAATGATGGCTATCAATGGATAAACATGGTTAAGCACGGTTTGCGATGCAGCGAACAGTTTCAGACTTTGTCGGAAAACATCACCAACAATAACACGCCGCCAACAATAGCCACAACCAATGAAGAACAACAACAGGAGCAAGTTCGGAAAAAAAAAAAAAACAAGACCGGTACATACCCGTAAAACGCCTTTGAGATACTTTTGTATTCCATCTCCACGTACAGTGATTTGGAGATTTGCACCTCCTTGACAATCCACCTGCGAAGCAACAAAGAAATTACCTTGCTTGATAGGGCTATGACAATTATTGATGCATCATCGATAGACTGCTCCATACACCAAGGTAGCATCACAGTGAGAATGCTCCACCGATGCGTAAACAAGAATGGCATGGAGCAGTCAAATACCAATAGCTGAATGCAACACACACAAATGGCATCAACCCCAACTAATCATTACAAACCGCAAGAAAACACTACTGACCATCATAAACCCAGTTCATCATGAATCAGAATCGACAACTCATCAACCACTCGCTTAGTAAACTTCTTGGTGCTACATATGTCATGCCAAAAATCTGGGTCAATCAACCATGCCAAAATATCCCACATATGTTGAGGCAAGTATGGAATGACTAAAGACATATTCAAAAGCACCAAGAGAATTATCTGGTTGGTGGTCTCAACCCCTCTGAAAAATATTGGTCAACCAACCAACCATTTGCTAATGACAGGGAAAATATAAAATGTTCAAAAACCCCCAACCAGTGGTTGTTTAACCATGAGCTTGTTGCTCATCATCCCTTACTGTTAACCACCATTAACTATGGTTAAAACCACCATAAACCACCAACAGAATTATGGTAGGATATGGAAATTCACAATAATCACCCGACCCCCGGCAGTGCAACGGTCCATGGGAGAATCCCCTCCCAGGCTGCGAGTTACGTGGTGCAACGACCAGAGCCGACCACGCAAATGTGATGCCACCCTGGGGACAGGTCGCGAACGTTGAAACCTGCGACCACACGTGGTGCTGCCACGGTAGGGAGGGTGGCATGATGGCATGGATGAGTTGAAGGAATCATGGATGAAGTGGAGGTTCATGCTGGTGAAACAAGGGTTCATGATGGTTGAGTGGTGCTTAAATGAGGGTGGTATGGTAGTGATATAATGATTGATGATGGTGACATATTTTTAGTTGAAGGTATAAGGTTAAAAATGGTGGTTGGATGATGGCTAATCTGGGATCCAATCATAGTGATTGCATACACACCAGCAAATATGCCAGGATAGTTGGGGGAAAGTTGGTTATATGTTTCTATAGATCAAGTGACGCAACTAGAATCTCCCAAATGATTCATATCAAATAGAAGCCAAGTAGTAAAACAACGGAAATGACCACTATGCAATAACCAACAAACCAACAAACCCTTTTGGTAAGACTTTGTATGGTAACCATTCCAGGAACGAACATTGTGAAGCTTTCGTTAATGGAGGTGTTCATGAAGAATAGGAAGCAACCACCGTGCCCATGGAAGAGTCCTATCTGCAAAACAAAAATTCAGCTGCATAAAACACCATAATTAGTAGTGAATCTCCAAAAAAACCATATAATCCCTAAAGATTCCATATAAATCCCCTAAAAAACCCTATGAATCAACGAGAGACATCCCCATCATAGACTTTTCATTGAACGCATCTGTCCGCGGCCTTCGATGAAGGAGTTGCTGTTGTAGTTCCTGAGTGACGCTGCCGTGTTGGCGAAAGCTGTTTTTTAGAGGGTGAAGTCTCCACGAAGCACGAGGAAAGAAACAAAGCAACACCAGCAGCAAATAATACAGCAAAGAATCAACAACATCATGAACTGGAAAAGGCAATATAGCAAATATAGTACCAATATCCCACAATCATATACAATAATCAAAGGTGGGTAAAAATACATTGCAGTTTTTCTTTCAGTCGGCATGATGGACAATCCAACTGTGTTGTATTGAAATTCATCCAAAGTTGCTGGGGGCCCACAGGAAGCAACGACTGAAAAACAAACCTGGTGGCTCAACTAGATCCCTTGCTAAAATCTAACGGCTTTAGTGGCTACATAGTAAATCATATCCCAAAAGCCTGAAAAGCTAAGGCAGTAGCTGAGTTCTCCAGCCAGCAAATGTCCACCCATCAAGGCTTCAAAATGATATGCCATACCAGTCTTTAGGATTTTTTCCCTCAGCACTGAGGGCCCCACCGTCGTCTTGGTGGCCAAGAAATGTCGAAATTCGAGCGTTTTTAACGGCCGTTGACCATCCACAACACGTTTGCATAGGTATTCATATATGACCAATCATCCCTTATCGACCACATTTGGATGGTCATTGACCGTTATGAAAAACCCATATCAACCACTATTCATTAGAATTTACTCATTATGCACCATGATCATCCATGATTTGTGAACAGTCATTGAGAATCATTTTCAAAACTTGATCATCATCAACCAAGGCTTCCCATTCAATCAATCTCAACAATCATCATTTACTTGATATATCATACTCACCAAGCCATAAATCAGCTATGAACATCTATTGAACAAACAATCATCATCAACATCCCACAAGTTCATCAGTTGAATATTGAATTAATTTTAATCTTGGCCTGTGACCCATTATCAACCACTACCACTCATCAGCCATGATTAACATTCACTAACCATCCTTCAACCATTCATGAACCATCCTCAACCATATATTAGCCGCATTAGCCACAAATCAACCACGAATTCGCCATGGACTAAGCATAGACCATCCTTAAACCACTGGAGTAACCACTGGTTGACCAACATTTTACCCATGTATCCACCATCAACCACTCAGCAACCCTTCGCCCACCACCGCCAGGGCGCCCCAAGCGCCCGCGGGCCAGGATGACTGCGATCAACTCTTGGGAGTTGGGCGCATCTGGCGAGCCGCGGAGGAAGCCGGGAGGAAGCCAACGACTGGTCAACGACTGGTCAACGACTGGAAAGATTCGTGTGGTGGATGATAGTAAATTGATAATCCATTTATTTCTAGATTGACAAGTTAATATATTAAATATTGCCTATTCGATTGGTTTTTGGAAGAGACCAGGGGACTGTGGTAGTACACTTTTTTGGTGATTGATTTGCTCTGCTCCAGGTTTGCCTCAAAAGCTTATAAACCATGCTTGGTGGTTCCTTAAGCCTGAGGGAACTTGCAAATTATGGTTCGTGATTAATGGTTGGGAAGAATCATTAAACAGATCTGGTTGAATTTGCCAACAACAATGACCAATCATAAAATCATAATGGTTCAAGATGGTAACTATAATCAAAAAATTGTTTGATAATTGGCAAAAATGCTTAACAATAGTGATTAATGGTTGGTAATAAGGGACAAGAACCAATGGTAAAAGGGGATGTGTATCGACTATATGCTGGTTTCTTACAAAAGGGAATGCCTCAAACATGGTTGGTTCAGCACTAATACATGGCTAAGATGGGGTGCCCCTATTTTGAGAAACACTCGTAGAGTGAATGATGGTTTGATGGATGATGTATGGTGAAAGATGTATGAATCAACGTCATGTACTGTAGAGATCTACTGATTTAGGATGAATGGTGTTGCACATTTATGATATATGCTTATGCTCAGTGGCATATTCAATGATATGGTCAATGGTATGGTTGATGATATAGTGAATGGTAAATATGGCCAGCACTGTTGCCCTGGATAATGATGGTTCATGATGATGGCTGATAACATCTTGATGGTCTTGGTTGACCTCGAGTTCCAACATCAAGTTTCACCAATGAGCCCATGTGTAGAGTCGGGATGCATCGGGAAAATACAGCGATTCATCAACTGTGGTTCGGCGACTGATGCTAGATCGGTATCCGCAACCCCCCTATGTTTGGGATAGATCACCAACTCATGTCAAACTCGGGTTGGTGCCAACCAATATGATATCCCAATATCCCAGGTTACTGTTGCTTCTGGCTGGACTTGAGTTTCAATCAATGCTTCAGTATGGTTGCTGATGGCATGGTTGGTAATTATCCCTGATTCAAAATCTGAACAATCATGAACTATTGCTGAACATCTCTTCGCCCTCACGGCCCACATTCAATATCGAATCTTAAGCCATGGTCCGTGAACTACTTGTTGAACTGTTTAACCATCATAGATGTTATCTACCCATCATCAACCACCATGAATGCCACCCTAAACCTGCTATGAATCTCATCACCATTGACCCATGATGTTTCCCAACATGGGCTACCAGCATGAAGCACCATGCCCCGAATCACCACCCCGTAGCTTGCCTACCAAATCTCGGTAGGTGTGATCGCCCACGTCGATGGGCGCAAGAGTCCAAACAGAGATGGTCCACTCCTTGCGGTGGCCGAAATCACTGAATTAGTTGCATGCGACCAATGATGCGACTGATCATGGACAATGGTGGACAATGATGGTTGGTGATAGCATGTGACAGCAAACAAAAGAACATTATTACTGACAGTTGATGATGAAGGGAAAACTATGATGGAAAATGATGGTTGATAATGGAGGAAACACATACTAGTTGATAATCTAGGACACACATAATGATTGATGATAGAGAAAACAAACTGATGATTGATAAAGGAAACTCAAGGTTGATGAGAGAGAACAACAATTGATGGTTGATGGTTGGTTTGGGTCGTATTCTTGGTCTTCATGTGTTCCATCCAAGCAGAAATGAACCAACCATTTCAGTCATGAACAGCTCCCCAAGGTCCAGAACTGATGTCCTTTCACCTCGAGTTCCCAACTACCGGTGGAATGTGACGCCACCCAGCTCTGCCTCCCCCAACTGCACATTCTTCGGGAGGAGCAAACAACCGCGACCTGTGAGGTTGACGCCGGTCCTGGCAGACGGATCTGGGCTCAAGATCTGGATCTGGGTTGCAGCACACGGTTTGACACTTTTCACCAGGAATGGCCAGCCATTACTATCAAATGATGCCCAAGTTGACAAGGAATGAATGGATGTTTCTCAAAATAGGGGAACCCCCAAAGCATCCTTTAATAGTCATTTATAATGATAAATCAACCATTTTTGGGGACCCCTATTTTGAGAAACCACCGAATGAATCTTAAGACTGCCTTCAGTCCAAGAATGCTTCATGATGCCACGAGCCACGAGCCCCTTCTCGTGGCCGCTCTCCTGCCCATGGTGTCGACATACTGCACCTCGTCTGGATGGTCTACAGAACCTGAAGCGCAGGTAGCGGGCTGGTGCTGGTTGAAAACCAATTAAGAAGCAAGGTTCCTGAGGGTTCATAACGGTTACATGGTGGTCAAGTGGGGATTGATGATGGTGCAACACAGGTTCATAATATGGTTCATGTTCATTAATGAGGTAAAATGATTGTTAATGATGGGGAATAACCGTCGAGCATGGGTCATGATTGTCTCAAACAATGCTAGATAATAACTGTTGATTAATTAAAAATGATTCAGTACCAGAAAGTAACCAGTACTGGTTAACAATGCTTACTTGCTGTAAACAGATTCTTACCATTGATGGTTGCTAACTATGAATACTTGATGGTCAATCTTAACTAGTAAATAGTTTACAGCACCTGCTGACCAAGGTAGCTAATAGGATATTTCAAAGTTACATTCGATCAACGTGACTGTCATTCTTACAGCTGTATTCAATGACTGGAAGTAGCAAACATATTCCATCAGCAAACTTCTCCATCCCAGCTACGTCAAAAAAAACAAGTGATCCATAGCTGTTCTACCCCAAAAAGTTGTCCTTCGGCCAGTTTGGCAGCAAGGCCCATGGACATCTGACTGTTCAACATGAATCAAGAATCGTAAACGGAAGGTCAAGCTCGTGCTGCTGTGACCGGTGTAACAGATTGGTTGAGACTGGCAGAAACTATGTTGATGGACAAATGAAAGCAGCAAAACGAAACACGGAACACAAATTCAACATTCTGCACTAATCATAAAGCACGATAAACCACCCATCAGCCATTCTCAACCACAAATTAACCATTCTCAACCACGAATTAACCATTCTCAACCACCCATTAGCCATTCTTAACCACTATATATCAAGTCAATAAAAACCGTCAAGTGCCCAGTGAACATTTGCCCCCCGCGCCTGATAAGCCGCTGACAGACTCATAGACCTTGTTCTCTGGGTCGTCGAAGAGTAGCCGCACCAAGGGGTTGGCCACTAAGCCTTGGATTCCTAGGAAACTGGCTAATTTATCGTCTTTCCGCTGGTTTCCTGTTTTTTTTGTGCTTGCAGCAAAAAATACCCAGGAAAATGGCTGATTCATCGTCTTTCTGCTGGTTTCTTGGTGCTTTTTCAAGTAAACCAATTAGTGGAATTGAGCAACAACCGAAATGGTATGGTGGTTTCTCAAAATAAGGGTACTAGATCATCTAATAATACTAACCTGATCTAACCTGTATAGTATAATAAGCAAACCCTTTTTTAGGGTTCCCTATCTTGAGAAACACCCATATTCACTCTGAACCTCTGAGTATATGAGCCAATCGACTGATATCAACAACCAAAACAAAAATCAGTTGAAACCAAGCTCTTCAGGATCAACCGCTTACCTCTGCAAATGTGTGGGCACGCGGGTGCAAATGGAGAGCACTGGTATGGCTGTGGGTACCCTGTACCCCTGGCTGGGAAGCCATCCCCCCCCAAGTGACCATGTCAGTCTAACTGTTGGGATGTTCATCTACTTTCCCATTGGTTGGCTGACAGGTTTTGACCCACCACCACATGCCTGTACCAATTCACATTCGTGCCTGTACCAACTTGTCATCATCCACTCTTGACATTGGCATGTTTGGTGCATGATAGTCGACTACAACAAATTCAAATGCCTATTCAATTTTTTAGGTGGTTGTGAAAAATCCACACGTCTGTGTTACTCAACAAAAGAGGGAAATACTCGGATAAAAACATGGTCAAACCGCCAACTTGTAATAAACATAGCAATCAACAACAATGTGACAAGACTCAGCAATCAAAGAAAACACATATGTTGGGATGGTAGAGGGCAAACGACAAACTTCTGAAATAAGCAACAGAATCATCGCTGGTCATGATCCCCTATCGTCAACTATGGCGATCATGTCCCTTGCACGAAACTACATGATAGGCCTATCTCACCCCCGGGCATTTGCTTGCTACAATCAGCCTCTTTACAAGACAGCCAGGCAATCAACCTACCAAACAAATCCATGATCATTGTGGCTATATATCCGTTTGACTAACTGTTGTATCCCCTTGTTGGTTGTCATAAAAATGGGCGAAGTTAGGTAAAGGCAGTGTAGATTACACACTGGAGCGTGGACATGTAATGAAAAATATAAAAAAGCTACCGGAAGGAAACGAAGGAAAGAAAAAAAACACAATCATTTTAGAAAAACTGCAGCAACATGCGGATTGGTTGTCATAATGGAAGTTCCATTCGTGCTTCTTCAGGGCCGACCAATGCAACCCAGCCAAAGCAAGACTGAGCCAGGCGGCTGTCCACCAGAACCAGCGAGACCTCTTGATTCAAATCATAATCCATCCTCAGGAAAGCCCTCCTCAAAGGCATGTGTGTGAGGGTCATTTGATGATGGCCAAACACACCTAGTAAAACCCACGGCCTTGTAAAGGGGATCAAGGGTGGACATCAAGCTACCTGCCAACCCCCATGCCAGCAAATCATAGGTCATCTGCATGGGAACACTGCAGAATGCAACGGTGCCTCCTCCGGCACATGATGACAAAATGCCTTCAAAGAAAAAAAATAGAGCCTTTACAAAATCATGAGGTGTACACACAAAATGATTCATGATACAAACACAAGAACCTCTACAAAATGGTTTTGGTGTTGGCAAACCAGCTGCAAACTGCGCAATGGCTGGGTCCAACCCACTGAAATCCTTTCAACAACCCCCCATAAAACCGGTTTAGGCCAAGCATGGCCTACCCCATCTTATAGTGCAAATGAGCTGCGCTAAAAACCTTGATACTTTCCCATGTCGTAAGAGAAACCCTTACGCGAGAGCCTACGCATCGCTTACGCGCGTACAGCGCTGGCTTACGCGGGAACAACTTTTGTGACAGAGCTTACGCGGGCTTACGCGGCCTTACGCTGGCTTACGCGGGCTGTTATGACAAGGCTGCAATTGCAAATGAATACAAAGGTTTTTAGTGTCGCTCAAATGGCAACGGGGATACACATATTGTCACATGCAACAGTGCGTATGCCCTGATGTATACATGTATACACATGCAAATCAATACAAGTACATGCATGTCTACTCGAATCGACCTTATCGGAATGTAAACTGGTCAACCTCGGTAGTCGTTCGGGTGTTTACCATTTGCTTAGGCCGTTCTGTAGCTCCCCCCTTACTGTAAAATGGTTCTATAAGGATTCCCTTAGCTCCGAGCAGCTCTGTCCCAACCACCCGCCAGTGCTGATGAACCACCGCTACTGCCCATGAGTGATCAACAATCATTCACCACCGTTGAATCATTCAGAACCATTCTGAACTACAGTTCAGTGTGGTCAAACCCGGCTTACCGTTGTTGATTCTCTCTGATGTTTGTTTTCATCAAAAGGTGAGCATTCGGTGACCGCTGTCCTATCCACCGCTCGTCATTACGGGGTTTTCCCCTTTTTTCCATCATGGCAGTGGGTCAAAACCCTGTACCCTTGGTTCCCCATCATTAACCATTGTTTTCCTTACTATTGGTTGGTCATTATCCCCCATGAAATTGGCTAGTAAATATTGACCCATAGCCTCATGTCTGGAAACCAAGCGACAAGAGATGTGAGTCTTGCATTTCCATCACCTCTTCCTGCAGCGATCTGCTTTGGGGCGGTGGCTGGCGCCTTGGTTCCCCATGGGAGCCATGGTTACATCTCACAGCTCCCTACAACGATGATCTAAGTGTGCATAGGTATCCAACATCTTCAAGGTTCTGTTGAAGTCTATGTGCCAATCTTTGTTTCTGGGATGAAAATCTAACATTGGGTTTCACCACTCCTTGTAGCTCTCGCTCCCCTCTGAAGGGTTTATGGATACCCCTGGCTCCGAGCAACTCTCTCCCAACCAAAAGCTAGAAATGGCTGTGAGTCAAAACCCCGTACCCCTGGTTCCCCATCATTAACCATTGTTTTCCCTTATTATTGTTGGTAAATCCTCCATTGGTTGGTTGGTTAATATTGATCCACAGCCAAATAAGCATGGAGACTATGAACACATTGGAGGCTAAGAAGTTGACTTGAGCAAGAAAAAACACCACGGAAACGTAACACCTGGGGATCGAATCAACAGAGAGAAAACACCAACTCCAATACTTCATCCAATATCTAAACAGTGAAACTGAAAGGTCGCTGCGACTTGTCTGAGCTACCAATGTTGTGAAGTAGCAAGATGTGGGTATGTGCCAAAATAGAGCAAACAATAACCCACAAACAAATGATCATTTTACTAGGAAACCATTGGTTTTGGGGCTAGCACATTTTGGCACATACCTGTGTAAATTAGCTAAACAAAGTCAACAAATCAACATGGTCTTACACATATACGGATGTTGGACATCTCGACTCTCAGCCAAGGCTGTAAAAAAGTGTTCACCATTAAACATTGTCTATACAAAGTGGGCCCCTAGCAGTTAGCAGTGGGTTAGTTCACCCGCTGTAACTAGTAGAAATCACCCCAGTCGAATTGCTTACAAACCAATCTTTTGATGGTTAGGGGCCCCCACCTTGTACAACCAACCTTCGTCAAACTCAACAGCTTGATCAAGCAACGTACCTAGCACTGGCGACCACCGAGGTGAAGTACTCTACATCGCCAGTAGCACCACTTGCATCACCACAGGTAAATGGCGAGCTGGGTCAATATTAACCAACAATTTCATGGGGAATGATAACCCACCATTTTATAGGGAAAACAATGGTGAATGATAGGGGAACCAGGGGTACAGGGTTTTGACCCACTGCCAAATCATCGAATTTGCAGATTTTTCCGGTGAACTTACCCATGGGTCAGAAATTTCAGAAACATGCAACAAAAAATGTTGCCCTGAGCCGGAACTGGGAATCCAAGACCGGTGCTTCACACAACAAACCAGAACCAACCTGAACGATGAATGGACTTGATCAGCCACGTTGCTTATTGTGGATTGCAACCAGTAACACGTGGTGGGGCACTTCATGATATCATTGCGATGATTCGCCATGATTATCCCACGATGTTTGTGGTCACATCCACATATGGCACTGGGTCAAAACCCCGTACCCCTGGTTCCCCTATTATAACCATTGTTTTCCCTATAGTTTGTTGGGTATTAACCACCATTATTGGTTGGTTAATATTGACCCATAGCCATATCCCATCTTGTTTTCCTACCCCATCATCAACGGCGAACTCACCTCACCTTTGTCAAGCACAACTTCACGACGCAACTTTGGCAGTCCTCACAGACGCGCGATGCGCTGGCCGTCAGAGAACAGGCAGCCACGTAGAATGATCATGGCTGGAGTGGGATAATGAGTGGCGGGTCAATGCTTACCCTCTGGCAATCCAACACAGCAATGTAAAATCCACCAATATTTGACCGTTCCCCAGGATTTCTCCATGAAATGTGGTGATTGTGCATTGCTACGTTGGATTACCGGAGTGTAGCCCTGTGAATCAGGTTGCAGAACGGGCAGAAAGAACCTCGTAGAGTTGTTGACAACACTCATATGGCTGTGATGTTAACACTGGATGAAATTCAAAAGGTTGGCATACAATCATCATCTGCGCATGTCTGAGCTATGAACTGGCAATGACACAAAATCCTAGCGGTTGGCATCCCACAAGGGGTAGAATCCGAGCTGTCAACATAAGTACAACTCAGTTGCTATGGTATTTTCCTGGATCAACATCAATATCGAAACACTGTGCACTCAGGGAAGGTTCCAAAACGGATATGGTTGTCTTTGTTTGTATGTTTGTTCACATGAGTTGTGAGAACGGAGTATGAACCACAGCCGAATGGGTATCAAGAAGTTAACGAGATTCGCATTGATCATGCACCAGTGTAACTTGCAAATATAGAACTGGTTGGTGGTTTCAACCCTATGAAAAATATTAGTCAACCAACCAATATTGATAACTACTAGGGAAAATAAAACATGTTGAAAACCACCAGCCAGAGAAGGTGTATTGATCTATGGACCCACCATTACGAACATTTATCAACCACTGTTTTGGGTGATTATCACCCATTTATTCACATCTTGCCCATATACATGATTCATGAATATCAACAAACCATCAAGCCATCCAGAAAACCAAGACCATTCAAATCTCAGATCCACAGTCGCACAACCCTATACCAACCAGGCGCCATGTTCGTCGCCCCACAACGTTGCACCCCACCGAAACGGAACTCGCGCGACGCTGCGAACCGAGCCGCGTGTTGGGCTCGAAGCCGCTGTTTCACCTGGCACAACAAAGCGCATGGCAGCCTCGTCCACCGCGAGGAAATCAGTTTGCTGGGAAGAATAATTAGTAATAGCTATAGTAATAGTAATAGTTAATTAGCTATAGTAATAGTAATATAGTTAATAGCTAATAATAACTGGCTTATTGTGAACTATGGTGGTTAATAACTGGTGAATATAGCTAATTAGCTAATTAGCTATAGTAATAGTTACAATACTAGTATTAGCTATAACTGGTTTATTGCAATGATTTTGTTACTGGTACCTCAACCAAAAAGTTATGAACTATGGTGGTTAATAGTACAACAAAGCATCAGTACAAACATTCATGAGCCATGGTTGTTTATAGTAGCATGAACTGGTGGTAATCATACGCGCAATTCCCACCCTTTGCCCAGAGGGCAAAAGGGTGGGAAGTGGTGGTTCACGATCAACCATGCTGTTCTCATCATAGGATCTAATGATCTAATGGGCCACCCCCACAAAGCCACTATGTCATCATCATGGGATCTAATGGGACACCCCCCACAAAGCCACTATGTTATCATCATAGGATCTAATGGGCCACCCGCACAAAGCTACCATGGTGATGGATGAGGATACTGATGATGATAATCATGATGGTGATGAACATGATGATGCTGATGACCATGATGATTCCTGTCCTCGTTGACGTCACGGGCAAAGGGTGAGAATTGCTCGTAATCTTATTCCCAATGGTTCGGAGAGTGGCATCTTATTCCCATGGGTAGAATTACTATTGATTCGTCAATGGCTGATGATTAATAGTGATGGCCACTAATATCTCTTTGTCAATTACTCACATGACTAGTGGATGTAGATTCATGAGTACTTTTTTGGTCACTGGAGTTTCAACACATCCCCAAAGATATATCGTCGTAACAGTGGAATTGTTTTGAAAACACCTATCACCATTCATGGTGAAATAGATCGAACGCAACACTATCGCCACTGATTTCATCACTATGACTATCATTGAAAACAACATCTTCTAATTGGATGCCTGATTGTATAGCTATCATTGAAAACAACATCTTATGACTTATAACTGTCATGTTTACATCTGGGTATCAACCACGAACCAATGCACCGTGCCGTAAACGTTACTCGGAGTCAACCATCACTAGCCATGGTCATTCAACACTAGCCATTGACCATCAACAAGTCACCAATTCACCATCATCATGAACGATGATTACAGTAACCATCAATGAACCATCATTCAACCATTGATTCTCAACAACAGATCACTAATGATAATTACACATGGTTTTTGATAATCAATGGTGGTAAATGGTACTCATTACAACATAATGATTTATTCATAGTTGTAATGAGGCATCTGATATCATTACAAACAGCCACCTCAACCACCAAACTAGCCATCATCATCAACAATTCACGATGAGCGAGACCGGGCTTCCCCGGCCCAATCGCTCCTGCTTCACAGTGTCCACAGCCGGCCGAACGTCGGGCAAGGGAAATGCCAAACCCGCGAGGTTCTGCACCGCGGGGTGGCTGTGGGGGTTGATGGTTCACCAGCACTAAACCTATGATTTACATTGCTTTACCAGCATTTAAAATGGTTAACCAAACAAAAATAAAGGGTTAATGCTGGAGAAGCGACGGCTATATGGCTGGTTAGGTGGTTGATGGGGCAACTAAGGACCTTGAGATCGCCGTTGATGATGCTTCACTGTGCTTAATGGGTAGTAACCAATGGTGGCTTATGCTCGTCGAAGATGCTGGCTTAACGATGCCTAGTACATAGCAATGCTTGATTATAGCAGCTTTGTATATGATGAATGGATGAATTATCACCATGACTTCAGCATCAATGACAACACACAATCGTTTTATGAATGTTCATCATCATTAATGCGACTTAAGCACTATTGACCATATCATTGACCATCAATCATATCACCATCAATAACCATCATTAACCATCATTAACCATGAACCATCTCCCATGGGGGCACCTTGACCGAAGCCATCATGCCAACCGTGACCAGCAGCGCATCCCCATGACCGTGTCGCTCCCCGAGCTCGGTTGGCCGCTCCTTGGGAGAAAATTCGCAGGCCAAGGCGGCCAAGCGCTGCTGGCCTCAAGCGACGTTCCAAACGGAACCGGCGAAGGAGGGGAGATTCGATCTGCGGCGAAGGATGGATCGGTTCATGGATCTGCGTTGGATGTATACAAAATATGGAGGAAAGTATCCATGCAGTGGATATATATATATATATATATACAAATATACATATTTAATTATGTATATATATATATGTATATATAAACAGTAAACACATATGTATATATCTATATGTATATACAAACAGTATGGATATATGAGTGTATGGAAATTGATATATGATTGTATGGATATGGTTGGAAGTTTTATGCTTGTAGGGATATGGTTAGACGGATATGGTTGTAAGCATGCGTATGATGATATGGTGTTAGTTTTATGGAAATGATATGGGAAGGTGTATGATAAAAAGAATTTGAAGTAACGTGATATGGCTGCACGGATATGTTTAAGGACATGAATACGGTGATTGGCTTCTATCCACTTATATCTTGGATTGGCATATACCGGGTGTGAAAACATGATATGGAGGAACTATATAACTGGGAGGATCCACATTGGATTTGACTGTAGTTCAGTAGTTCATGGGGTTTATTCACAAATTGGGTTCCTTCAACTGGGGGCTCTTCCCTGCCATATTTGAGGGTGTCCCGAGACTAGACATTCGAATAGCAGATTTTGGGAACACCCGCACGACAAGGTGGGTGGTTGAGATTGGAGTCTACTCCCAGCTATCCTTTTGGTGGGCGCCAAAAATCACCAAATCAACCCAGTCAGGAAACTGTTCAAGCAATGCCTTCCCATCTCAGAGCTCCCTGGCCCCTGCTATGTGTAGATTTTCCCAGCTATCTTCCAACAACATGGGGAGGTCAGCTCCATCCAGGCTGGAGCTTGAATCCCAGTGGCAGTACTCTTGCAACGCTTCGCTGCGTTTCAAAAGGTCCTTCAAAACCATGGCGGTTGCCTGGTGACTTGGCCAAGGCACGGCTGGATGGCGGCCCCAGGGTCAGTGGCCCCCAGCATGGTGGTTGTTGTGACCCCTTTAAAGGGTTATAACCCTTGGAAAATGGGGTCACAATCATGAAATTCAACCATTTAAGGAAGCTTATAAGAGGTATAAGCCTACCATGATAGAAACCAGTTGCCAACTGGGGATGCACATCAAGAGCCAAGGTCACCGTTCCACAAGGTTCCAAGTCAAAGCCCTTGGAGAATGATGTTGTAAGTTCCGAGTAGATGCGCATGCGCATGGTGCCATTGCATGTGTGACTTTTGTTTTTCTTCCCATGAAAACATTCTTGGAGATGAAAACATGTATGGAGATGTTTCTGCATGTATGTAAGATATTATCTGTGTATGTGGGAATCTGACAGTCTACCGGTACAAAGTATCTAGATAGATGCGCATGATACTGCATGTTTGGATAGGAATATGACATCACGTTGTTTTGAATGTTTTGCATGGCATATACGTATATGTTTTCAAATGCGCGCAACGTGCATTAATCTAGATAAGTATCATTTACATATGCGACTGCGAATAACACTTTCTGCAAATATGCGCTCATCTGCGCACTCGTGTCGCACATGTGGCTCACTCAAAGTGATACAAGAAATGTCATAAAACATGAAGTAACCACGATCAATCATCATTGTAGTAACACTTGCTTAGGATATCTAATGATTATCAACATCAAAAAACCATCCACAGGGCGAATTGCTGTGAGAATGTCCTGATCACCACTACTGGACCTTCTGGGGACCATGGTGGGAACCTGCGCGAATTTCTGCTCGCAGACGTTGCGCTGGCCGTGCGCTGGCCTTGCAGTACTGCACGGAGGATTGATCCAGGTGAGCTCGATGTTCCGACAGCAGTCCACCGACCTAGCAGGTGGAGGTAGAAAAAGAAGGAAAAGTCTGATCTCCATATTTTTTGAATAAAACAAATTCTAATTTGCTGCATTTGCATCGAATTCCTGTCTTAACTATTATTTCCAGTTGTTGTCCAGATCGGATGCAACCATCTAACCACCGCAAAACTAACTGATTGTAAAGTGATATCTAAAGCAACTGACCATTATTTGTTGACTTACAGACATGTGTGGGAGATCTAGGCATACACTTAGTGTTTCCAGATTGTCTACGAGAGACACATGCAATCACATGCAAGCGTCCACCCCAACTCAACAGTACTTCACACAAATGAGAAACCGATTACTTCATGTGCAAGGTCCGGCTTTTGGTCGTTGTAGATGAACAACACAGAGATTGCTGCTGAACAATCCCTTCTCAGGACTGCAGAGACCAGGGTCGCTGAGAACGCATCTGCAGTGAACTGGTTGGTTCTCAACAGGAACCCCGAGGTATCATCCGGTATCAACCATTGATGGTAATAAACCCACCATTTGTGGGGTTCCCTCTGGCTTGAGAAACACCCAACTGGATGCGCTTCAGGAACTTCACCAGGACTTTTCCAGCCGCGCAACCCCTCACAGCCGTCGCCCACACCTGCACATTCAGCTGTGCGGCTTCTCTGAAACTTTGCACTTGCTCCTCACAGCTCGCCGTAGTTGAATGCAAATTGTTGAACCAAATACTATTTTGATTCAATGATTAATGGTAGGTTCATGATAGTCGGGAATGGTTAATGATTAGTGGTTTGTATGGTTAATCGACTGACATTTATAGTAGTCCTTTGATAGGGTGCTTTTATAACATAGCTCACTCCTACTAAATTCCAACACAATTCCAACATACTTCAGAGATGATTCCAAGATAATTTCAGCATAATTCCAACATAATTCCAACACAATTCCAACATACTTCAGACATGATTCCAAGATAATTCCAGCATAATTCCAACATACTTCAGACATGATTCCAAGATAATTCCAGCATAATTCCAACATACTTCAGACATGATTCCAAGATAATTCCAGCATAATTCCAACATACTTCAGACATGATTCCAAGATAATTCCAGCATAATTCCAACATAATTCCGCCACAATTCTAACAAAAATCCTCCACAATTCCAACCAACTTTCAACATATTGCAATTCCAGCACAATTCCAACAAAAATCCAACACAAATCCAACAAAATTCCAACACAATTCCCACACGATTCCAACAAAAGTCCAACAAAATTCCAGCAAAATCCAACAATTTCATCAATGGAAAGATGATGGAAAAATGTTGGATTTATACTAGTTATGATGGGTAAAATTATGCAAAAAAGTACCATGTCAAAGCAGTACCGTATATAAACGTATTCAAGAGTTAATGGTAGATTCAATGGTTAATGGTGATGATTCATGTTTGTTAATGATATTAATCATGGTCAAAATAGTATGTGTGTGATGATGGTTATTTGGTAATGATGGTTTGTAACAATCAATGAAAATGGTTAATGTTGGATCAGTTTCAATGAAATAAAGGGGTTGATCCAATAATAGGTGTGCAACAATTCTTATCAACCATCATCAGGACTACATTAAAGGGAAGGGGGTGTTGCATCTCCCCCTGCACACCAATTTTGCATTGTAATTTAAAGACAGCATATGTACGTACCACCCGGACATCTGGTAAATTACAGAAAAGCCCCTCGATTGAATATGAGAGAAAAATCAAAAAGGAGCATTGAACAGTGGAAATAAAAAAGACAATTCAAAAGGAAAGTTTAAAAGGAGAATTTAAAAGGAGATTTGGAAGGCAATTTTTAAAAGGAGAATTTAAAAGAAACAATTAGAAGGACAAGTTCGAAGGAGATTTCGAAACGAGAATTGACAAGTAAAAGTAAAAAAAAGGAAAGCTAAAAAAGAACATGTGAAAGGAAAATCTAAAAGGTAAACTTAAAAATATGACTTCAAAGGAGAATTGAAAAGGAGATTTGCAAAGGAGAATTTAAAAGAAGAATTCAAAATAAGAATTTAGAAGGACAATTTGAAAGGAGATTTTGAAAAAGAAAACTGAAAAGGAGAATTGAAAAGAATAATTCATCAAGAGAATCTACAAGGCGAATTTAAAAGGATAATTAATTTCAGAGGATAGCTGAAAAAACGCAAATAGAACTCACCTTGCAGCCCCGGAATTCCAAGGGTGCGTTGATACTATAAAATAGCCTATGAGAAATCAACACAAATATAGCAGGCATGACAGGCGATTGTCAGGAAATGAATGGGAATGTATCGATAAAAGATAAAATAGGAAATGGATGCTGAATGCTATAATATGATGGCGTAACCATGGAAGCGGGGGGATATGGGGGATCAGAACCTTAAAAAATCTCAGGAAAACGAATATGTTCGACGGGGGAAAGTCAGAACTTTGATTTTTTAAAAGTATATGTTGATTGAAAATAGATCCCATGATCATGATTGATGATAGGTTTTTCAACTAAAATCTACTGGCTCGGGAGCCGTCTGATAGGTCTGAAAATGTTTGTAAAAAAGAAAAGACAACAGGCCTGCCCGTGCCCTGCCTGCATGCCATTCACTCACTCTTTGAAGTGGGCTCTTTTTCCCACATCAACTGACTGGGCTAGCTAGTAGTGGTTAGTAGTGGTTAGTAGTGGTTGGTTGCGGTTAGTAGTGGTTAGTAGTGGTTGGTTGTGGTTAGTAGTGGTTAGTAATGGTGGTAGCGGTAAATTGTTGCAAACAAGTGGTAGGTTCATGTGTCTTCCTAGCTATTGCTACAGTCATGGTTCCAACAATTCTTAAGCAGTGTTAGCCGCTATTGTTTAAACTTTACTTAATCCTCAAATTGGCCATCATTTGCCATTGTCAACCAACTGTCAATCATTGTGAGCCACTACGTGGCCATGATTTAAACATCATCAGCCATTATTGACCATCTCTCACCAACCAAATTCCACCAGAATGAACCATTAAAAACCAGTGATAGCCATTTTTAATCACCATTCAATCAATACTAACTAAGCACAATCTTTAACCACTATGAACCGTATTCAAACATGTTTTCAGCATTTCGAACCATTCATAGCCATGCTTAAGCACACCTCGTATCGCAACGAGTCGACTTCACCAATCAACGCGCTCGCAACCCTCCCGCCCTTTATTCCGCTCCTCCCCCAGGATCTCCCTTGGGTCATGTGGAGCCTCGCAATCGTGCCACTGAACTGTGATGGATTTAAGGATGAATACTGGTTGACTATGTAATCTGTATAAACCAGTATTCATTATTCATCATGATAGATAACCATGTACATCATGTATGTATATGTATATCATGAACATTTATCATCTATGTAATATGTATATTATTGTTCATGATGATGAATATATATATATATATTTTTACAAGTAGCATAAATACTCATACTATATAACTATCAAAATACTGGTTGTAACTGATGAACTGCAATATATCACCAAATAGCAATCCATCATGTACACGTAAGGATCAACACGATTAAACATATTCATAAAGATATTAAGAGCTAGAGCTAGCAATACCACACATATTTGCAGGTCAAACAAAGAATTATATGCATAAAGGAATATTTATAATACACACATATATATATATATACATGTAAATATAGAAATATATATACATACATGTAAATATATACATATATATAGACATATGTCAAAGTGATCTGCATACGAAATCATACATGATGAAACACTATCCGAGGACTATTGGCAAATAGTCACACAACATTCATAAACAACAAGCATAGGTTGTGGTGCATAATGCTTCATGGTTGAAGACCAAGAGTCAATGGGCAAAAATCCACCAGTACTGTATAAATATACGATCAAAAGTTTTGGTGTAGTGGTTGTCACATATGCATTACATATATCAACATATAATGTTGATGTTTCTTTGATGGCATTTGATGGTAGTGATTAATGCTGAATGCTTGAAAACCAACAATAATATAAACATAGGTCAGGTTTGCTGGATGCCTGTGATCGCTATGGCTGGTCAACTATTCGGTGTAACCATCAACAATGACCAACAATAGTGAGAATAGTTCAGTGATGGTTTGAAAACCTTATGACAGTTGCTAGCTGCATCTACATGAAGCAAATAGTTCACGTTCACCAAGTTGGCTATCTTGCGAGCACCACTTGGTACCTAGCTGCATCACTGGTCATTTCCGATCATTTTTTTCCATCGCTGGTCATGGTGTGATGGATTGCTTGGGCTATGAAAAGTAGTGTAGTAAATCATGGTAAAATAAGATGCGCAAAAATCAAGGTTAATCATTAAATATGTTGAATGCAAACAAAAATCCATGGAGATCCCAGAAGAAATGTTGGCTTGTCAAAGCACTTCTGCATACCGCAGAAGCCCCAAGGCTATCCATCAAGATCTGAGAACTCTCAGGGTAGTCATGCAGCTACACCATATCGTTGGCTTTCCGGTCATGATCACAACATAGGTGTCTAACCACCAGCCGCGGCATCAACAGGTGGCCTCGTGCTCTGCGTTGACATCGGATTCGCCTGTGAGTGCCCTGGATAGCTGCCACAGCCTCGTGGTGAGCTAAGTGAGCAGCTGGGGTGAGTCATAGCTCGTTGGCTTAGATGTCTTTAAGCTCGTTGATTGACAATGCTTCATAGAAGTGTTTCACTGGGCTTGATCATGGAGGCAGTTGCAACTCATAGCAGGGATATACACAAATATTACAATATATACAAAATATCTATATATATATAATATCATGCAATTCCCAGATCTTTGATTGCGATGAGACCATGCACAATTACAATCAATTACAGCCTAAACTATGTAGACTTGCCAGCAATGAAGAACAGGGATATTGTCAATCAGTTCAGCATAGTTCTCCTATCGGTGATGGGAAAATCAATCTGCTACCCAGCCCTACCCTTCCAGTTACCTCTATAGTAGGTAACCAGCTGGTTTCTACCATTGCTTTTTAGGCTTGGTTACCTACTATAAAGGTAACTGGAAGGGTAGGGCAGGATCAGAGCCAACACTTCCACGGCCGAATCCATCTGTCAAACGTGGGTCATCCAGCAATTCACAGAAACCATCCAGCTGCTCGGCGGCGGGAGCTGCATCAGCACGGTGCTGGGACAACAAAAAAGGACACATCTTGGTAGCTACTATAGCTAACTGGTTACCATATGTAAAAATAGTTTCCATATGTAAAAAGTTAAAATAACTAACTGGTAGTCATAACTAACTGGTAGTTACATGTAGTTCCCATAGGTAAAAACACACTTAGCAAAGTAGGGGGTCCCACTCTGAATATCTTGATGGCTCGCCGGCTCGATCCCTCGCTCGCTAAAAGTCTAACGGCGGCAAGTGGCAAAAAATGGTAAATGAATCATATTGGTGTTTCTTAGAATATGATTGATTAATGATTGATTAATAATGATTGATTATTGTTGTGATTGAACCCCCCAAAAAATGGTTGTTTCATTATTAATGATTGTTAATGGATGATTTTGGGGGTCCCCTATTTTGAGAAACCCCCATATCCCAAGAAGCCGACGAAAAGCTAGCCGGTAGTAGCTGTAATCCACCCAAACATCGTACGAAGCTTGGTTGGGATGAGTACCCACTTCGTTGATGGCAAGGCAGAATGACTCACAATGACAGTGTAAACTTGGTGGCTTATAGATCCCTTGCTAAAAATATCTTTTTAGTGATTATATGGTCAATCGATCATATCCCAAAAAACCTAAAAACTTAAGAATTCGTGGGTATAAGCCATCCATCATTAACTTGTTAAACCACTATAGTCGCTTATTAATCCCTCTTATTAACCACTACACCTAGAGAGTAGCATAATACTAGCCATGGTTAAAACCACCATCCAGTTAAACTGATGCCGAGGCAACTTTGATCAGAGCGACATCCACCCCCCCGTCCACAGCTGGATCCAAGAAACTGTTCCTGAAAGCTCTCCTTCTCCTCACTCGAACTGGTGGTGTCTTAAGCCAGTGGGGGGCCCCTAAAGCTAAGGTTGGTTTATTACTTCGCTATAAATGGTAAATAAACTAGTTCATTTAGGGGTACCCCCATTTTAAGAAACATGCATCTGTATATAGGTACCATGGGTACATACCTCATTGCTGCTGTAACTATTCCATATATAATCGAAGGAAGTTTAGAAGTCTAACTTCCGACAATATGGACAACTCAGCTAGGGCACATCGCCTGAGCAGATGTGGGAAAGAAGAGAAGTGTGAAAGATGAGATGTGCGAAAGATGAGATGTGCGAAAGATGAGAATGCGAGTGCGCCAAAATGTTAGGAAAGTCGCGAAATGCTGTGTTTTGCAAGGTTTTGTGCCTCAGGAGGGTCCAGAAGGGTACCTCGCTAAAGCGGCGGGTGCGGAGGACTGTGGCGGAAGGTGTGTGCAAAAATCGTTAAAAAACCTAGGCGCGAAGCACATTTGGAAGTCAAAATCGTAAAAACACTACAGGGTCGGAGCACTTTTGGAAGTTGCAACTTGCAAAATCGTTCAAAAACCTAGGCGCGAAGCACATTTGGAAGTCAAAATCGTAAAAACA